>PVJL010013245.1:0-33195 GCA_004026885.1 Lyroderma lyra
GCACCCTGGGAAGCAGCACCCCGGACGGCACCCCGGGAGGCAGGGCCCTCCCAGCAGGCCCATGCAGAGACCTCCTGTGACCCATTAATCTGCAGACACTCCCTGACCCCTCCCGGGGGCCCGCCCCAGGCTGGGCTCTGGGGACATCCTGAAAAATAAGACACATTCTTGTCCTCAGGGACTCACATCCAGAGGGAGGGAGGGAGAGAGAGATGTAAACAGCCAGTGACACTCCCTGACACCCACACAGCGCCCACTGGAGGGCGCGAGTGTCCCCCTCCTAGGGCCACACTCGCCACCAGCCCCCTCCAGTGTTGTCAGTGGGACCACGGGTGACCACAGAGCTCAGAGGGTTTCAGTAGACCCCACCCTGGCACCACACCCCCTGTGCAGCAGGCAGCTGGGGACACGGGGACAAAAGGCAGGTGTGGACGGGTCCCTGGCATGCAGAACGGTGTGTCTCCCAGCAGAAGGCTCCTCGTGCCACCCCCTTCTCAGTCATTATGAGAAACGGAAAGGAAATCAGAGAGTTTCCCAGAAAGCCCACTCATTCCGATGTCAGGAGCACTCATCCAATCAGTGCTGGTGACAGGCAGGTGCCACCAGCCCCAGGAACGAGGGAGCCCACGGAGGAGGCCCCAGGGCTCCCAGGACCACCTCCTGCCGCCCCTGCCTGCAGCCCACGCCACCTGTGCACACGTCTGCACCTGCACCGCAGCAGGTGGGGGCGCCCTGGGCAGCCTGTGCCCGGTACGAGGACAGAGGCCCCGGCCACGGTCACTCTGCTCTTGGAATGTTCTGTGCTCTGAGCCCCGCAGGACCTCCAGGCTCCAAGAACAAGCCTGCAGCCCCTGGGGTGGGGTGGGGCCGCTGGGACTCAGCAAACGGGTTCTGTGCTGCCAAGTCCCCACGCCCTCATCCCACCCCCCAACCCCCGAGGGCCAGGAGCTGAGCCCCAGCCCTCAGCCTGCTGGGCCGGGAAGCAGGGCGGGGCCCTAGTGCACCCATCAGGCAGATGGGGACACGGAGGCCCAGGGGTGAGGGGGGCTCAGGGAGGAAGAGCAGGGTGCTCTGCCTGCACCCCCACCCCAGCGCACCCCAAGCTGACTCTCCAGACCCCGTGGGCCGCTGCGGCGTATGAGGGCCCATCTCGCGGGAAAGGTGGAGGGCGGCAGCCCTGAGCACCCGTGGGTCCCACAGATGTCCCTGCACACGGCCGCCTGCACCCCCACCCGCCCGATGTGGGACACTGCAGCCCAGATCCCTGCCCCAAGCAGGTGCACCCCCAGGCTGGCCACCTACCCCGTGAGGACGACCACGAAGTCCATGACGTTCCAGCCGTTGCGCAGGTAGGAGCCCTTGTGGAACACGAAGCCCAGGGCCACGATCTTGATCCCCGCCTCGAAGCAGAAGATGCCGATGAAGTAGGGCTCCGTGTCGTCCTGAGGAGAAGCACAGCACGCTCGCCACGCGCCCGGGCAAGGGGCCCCAGAGCCGGCCCGCCCCCCAGCCCTGCAGCAGACAAGCAAGACGAGTCCGCGGCTGGTCCCGCAGTGACCCGGGCAGTCCTCCCACCACCCAGCCCAGTGCTCGCGTCCGCCCCGCGCTGAGGGACACAGGGGCACAGACAGCCTCGGTGCAGGGGAGCCCAGAAGCCAAGCACAGGGGCCAGCACGACAGGGTCAGCATGGAGGACAGCCCGAGTGCTGACACCCACATCCAGGGGTGGCGGGGGAGGCTCACCAGCCACACAGTGAGGGCCACGTGAGGAACTGCCCTCGGGACGCTGCCCTGTCCTGCCAGCAAGGGGAGCACGGCCGGCCCCCACCCAGCACCAGGGGCCGGTGCCTTCCTCTTCCAGGAAGCCTGGCCCCGAAGCACCCTGCACAAGCACCCCCAGCCTGGACCCTCGCCCATGGGCCGACACCCCCAGGGCCCAGGCAGCCGAGCGCCCAGCACAGTCCCCCTTCCGCAGCTCACTCACGACAGGAGCCCCAGGCTCTGGTCCAGCAGAGCTGGACGGGCCCCTCGGCCCCAGGGGCACAGCCGGGCCCCAGTCCTTCCCAGAAAGGTTCTGGGAGCCAAGAGCAGGCCCAGCGTGGGGCGATGGGCAGGGCCCCACCGCACCCCTCTCCTCACAGCTCTTCTGCCAGCCCCACCCGGGACCACACTCGGCCGCTTGGGGAGGGACTGCAAGCTGGGGGCTCGGCTGAAGGCCACTGGGGAAGGGGGTGGCGGGTGAGAAGCAGAGCCCCCAGCACAGGGGAGCCTGGCGTCCCCATCTGGACCAGGCAGACAAACGGTCAGGCTGCCCTGGCGACAGCGCCTCCTTGCCTGAGCCCTGGGACCCCGCCGCCCACCCCTGCAGGCCCGGCCCTGTGTTCCGGCCGTCCTCCCATCCCAAGGGCCTGCAAGGTCCGTGCCTGCACAGCAAACCGGGTTCCCCAGGCCTCTGGGCCAGGCCCAGGTGGGACATGTCTGTGCCTTCTCCCAAGAGCTCAGCCCCCAACCCCTACAAGTGTGCCCACTCCCCCCACCCCCACAAAGCAAACCCTCCTTGCCTGGGAGGCAGGAGCTCCGACTTGCTGGGTGTCCAGCTGGCCCACCCAGCAGGGACAGGCCTGAGCCTGACCGCTGTCCACCAGCCTCACTGGCCCTCGCCCCGCAGCGTGCTTCTCTCTGGCCCTTCCCCAGCCAGACTTCTAGGAGATGTGACCACACCCAGTGGCCTGGCCCTCCTGCCTCCCTGTCTGAATCCAGTTCCTTCTCACTTTCACCCACACCTCTGCCCTCCAGAGTGGACACTGAGCCCCACACGCAGCTGGCATGGGGCCCACAACACCAGCCAGAGCCTGGGCACCAAAGAGCGCGAGGACCCTGTCTAGCTTCACACCTCGGCTGGAGTCACCACAGGGCCACATGCCACCCGCCTGCTCTCCTTCACACGCCCACCACGGGACCCCCCCACCCAGTTCTCCACGCACCTGAGGAACGGTGGCTCTGTGACCCCGCGGCCCCTGGCTGCCCACTTCCTGCCTTCTCTTGATGTCCCTGCCATGTGGGAGCACCCCGGGGTGGCCTCGCGCTGCCCCCCGTCTCCCAGCATGGAACAGGCCCTGTTTCCACACCGCTTGTGTCCCCTGAAGTCAGGGAAGGAGGCTCGGACAGAATGTGAGGAAAGCTGTCCCCCAGGACGGGCTGCCCCCCAGGACCGGCTGTCCCCCAGGATGGGCTGTCCCGCGCCAGACTCCCACCCTGCTGCCCTTCCCTCTGCTCTGAGGCTCAGCCCCCCCAGGCTTCTAGGGGCCCACAGCAAGCCCAGGCAAAGGGGCCGGGGGGCACGGCCTGGCTGGCACACACCCCACCCTGCCTCCTGCACCAGCCCTGCCGGAGACCCCGCCTGGTGCCCTGGGCTCTGTGCTTCTGGGAAGGGGTGGCCCCGCAGGGAGGAGGCCCCAAGCAGGGCCAGGAAGACCACTCTGAAGGAGAGGCCGACAGACTCAGGGTCACACGGCAGAGGCAAGGACCCCCAGCCCTGCAGGCACTCCGAGAGCACATCCCCGACCGGCCGGTGAGAATACTTCCCCCAGTGTCTTAGGTCCAGGCCCACGGCGGTGAGACTGGGTGGCCCATTTGGGGTCTAGGGGTAGCTAGTGGCAGGGGCAGAGCAGCCTCCCTTCCCCATCGGGGACTGAACCGGCTACCCCCGCCCTCGGGGCCCTTGAGGGAGGTGTTAGCCGCCTGGGTTCCAGCCCTTCTCTCCGGCCGGCCGCAGAGGCCACGCTCAGCCCCAGATCCTCACGGGCTGCGGCCAGCCTCGGCCCTCCGCAGCCGCCGCACTCACCAGCCGCTCGGACATGGGCGTCTTGTCCCCGTCGGGGAGGTGCTGCTCCAGCGCCAGCACGATACAGTTGGCGATGATGGTGGCCAGGATCATGTACTCAAACGGAGTGCGTGGGTTAAGGACTGGCCGGCAGGCGACGGGGGGGGGGGGGGGGGGGGGGGGGGGGGGGGGGGGGGGGGGGGGGGGGGGGGGGGGGGGGGGGGGGGGGGGGAGGACAGGCGCGGAGGCCGAGGCCGGCGGCGCGCAGTGCAGCAGAAGGCCAGGCTGCCTCCGGAGGGGCTCGGCGCCCCCCACCCCGTCCTCAACCTGGGGGGCCCTCGCGAGGCGGGGCCTCTCCGGGAGCGTGCAGGCACCCCTCGGCACGTCCCGGAGGGGGTCAGCACCGCGGACAGCGCCGCGCGGCTCCGCCGGGCCGGGAGGGGGCTGCGCGCCCCCTGCACCAGACTGGAGGAGGGACCCCGCGCAGGCGCACACTGCTACCCACAGGCACACGTAGCCACATGGACCTACACAGGCACGTGAACGTCCCTGTCCCCGGAGTCCCGGACGCACGCACACACACGCCGGCACCTGCAGACGGGAGCGCGCACGGGCTCGCGGCCCCACGGGGCTCACACCCACACACACGCCTTCGCCCTCGCGTGCCCTCCAGCGCGGCTGCTCGCTCGGCCCCCGGACCAAGGGAACGAAGGGACGAGGCCGGGGGCAAGGGCTCCGCCCAGCGTCCACCCGCCGCCGCCGCCGCCGCCGCCGCCGCCACGACCGCGCGCACGCGCGCACGCGCACACGCGCACGCGGCGCGGAGAGGGGCCCCGGAGCCCCGCCCCGCCCCCTCCGCGCCGAGCCGTCCCCGAGGCGCCGCTCCTCGGGTCGCAACCCCCTCCCAGCCCCAGGAAGATGGCCACTGGGCGCCGCACGCGGCCGGCCGCGGGCCCCCGCCCAGTCGCCCCTCCCAGACCCGCGGGGCGCGGACGCTGGACGCCACGCCCGGCGTCGGTGCCCGCGGCCCCTCGCCCAGCCCGGCCTCCGGCAGGATATGGCCACTCGGTGATGCGCTTGGCGTATTTGCGGACGACGTTGTCCTCGCTGAAGACGAAGAGCGAGCGGTTGACGGTGAAGCAGTTCTGCTTGACAGGGATGGGGTTGTACAGCGCCATGGTGCGCGCGCGCTGCGCGATCGACTGCTTGTAGAGGACCCGCTGGCCCGGCTGCAGCCCGCCCGGGCCCGGGCCGCCGACCCCGCCGGCCCCGCCGCCCCGGGCCCGCTCCGCGCCGCCGGCGCCCCCATAGCGGCCCCCCAGCTCGTCCCCGAAGCGGACCATGGCTCCCGGGCGCCGCGCGCATCCCCGGCCCTGCGGCCCCAGCAGGGAGGGCGCGGGGCGCACCAGACGCTCAGAGCGGAGCCGCGGGACCCGCACGGACCTCGCCCGGCCCGGCAGCCGCCGCACCCGACTCCGCCGCCCCGCACCACGCCCTATAAGGGGCCCGTCACGTGGCGGCGCCCGGCCAATCCGCGCCGCCCCGCCCCCCCAGATCCCGCCCGCCCCGCCCCCAGCGGGCCGCCCCCGCCCTGTCCCTGTCGCCCAGTCCCGCCGTCAGCCCTCGGGGCTGCGCCTCCGTCCCCGGGTCCTCCGCGGCTGCGCCCCAAGGCCCGGGCGGGCGCGGCGGGCGCGGCGGGCGCGGCGGGCGGGCGCCCTCGGGAGTCGGGCGCTGTCCGCGGTGCTGACCGGGGCGGCTGCGCCCGGGAGCGGGGCGGGGCTGGGCGTCCTCGACGGCTGTTCTGAGCGGCCCCAGCGGGCCCCGCTTTTCCACCCGGGAGGCGGCAGCCGCCGCGCAGCGCTCCGGCCCAAAGGGGGGACAGTGGGCCCCGGGTTCCCCGCGTTTCTTTCCACAGCTCCGTCCTCCCGGCAGCCACATCCTCAGCTGGCCGCCCCCTCACTGCGAACCTCCGGGCCCTCTGCTGCCAGCCTTTCGGTGTCTTCGGAATCCTGGTCTCGGGTCTGCGGGATGCGCGGCCCCATCCTGGGGACCGTCAACCCGCCAGCACATCCTAGACCTTCCCAGCTGCACGCACCGAACCGGCTCCAGAATCCCAACTCATCGCTCCACCACCCACCCAATAAGCATGTAGACGTCCGCTGTGCGCTATCCGGCCGTTCATCCTTCCGTTCCCCATCCCCACGGAGCGCCAGGCACTGGGCTCCCCCCGCTCCGGACCTCCTCCATGGGATGACATTCCCACGCAAGGAATGGCAGATGTTCACCTGCGCTGACTTTGTGCCAGGCAGCGTTCTGCTCCTGTCACTCACAGGTCGCTCCCTTCGTCCTCACAACATTCAGAGAAGAAGCCTCCCCGGAACCACCCTGGTGAGTGACAGGAGGTTAGACAGGTGGCAGCCACTGCCCACCCCCCACCCCCACCCCCGACAGCACAAGGAGAGCAAATCAAAGACCGTGGCCGCGTGGAGGAGGCTCTGGTATGACTGAGTCACAGAAAACCTCTTTCAGGAAATGATCTCTGAGTGGACCGGCGTGTGGCCCCAAAGTGAAACCAGCACCCTGGGGGCAGAGGCCGGGGAGGGCACGCTGTGGGCTCCGCCTTCCCCTCCGAGCGCGGGTCGTTTGACCCGGCTTCTAAAAGGCTCCCTCTGGCGGCTGCGTGGGGAGCGGGCGGCCAGGGCCAGGGCATGCACCCGGGCGGCTCGCACAGCTCCCGGTCTGCAGCGCAGCTTTGACCTCACCGAACAAGACGTGGTACGGTCTGCAGTTCCAGGAGTGCAGACTCCTTCCTCCTCTCCCCTCCCAGGGCCACCGCGCACTTCATGCCTGTCGCTCATGGCCCAAGGCGGCTGCCACAGCAGGAGCCGTCACACGTTTACACCGTGACCACAAGTAGGAAGGAGGCAGCGGCCATGAAAAGGACATCCCAGCAAATTTCTCCTTAAACTCCATCTGGCAGACCTGGACACCAGGCCACTCCTGGCGTCAGGAGGTGGGGAAGTGAGCGCATGGCACAGAGAATGAACTGAGGTGGGCACATGGGGTCCCCAAAGGGGTCACTCAGTTGGGAGATGGAAGAAAAGTCTGCAGGGGTGGCTTCCGACGGGCTGACAGAAGCTGGGAGCACAGGGCTGTGGTTTGCACAAGGGAGCGCCAGGCACAGTGGCTCCGTCGTGGGCCGGACTGAGTCACAGAGACGGGCCGTGGAGGCCCTCGGTTCCTGCCCTCAGCAGCTGCTGGCCGCTGCTCTGGCCTGAGATGGGGAAGAGCTGGTGGGTCACAGGATGGGAATTAAGAACTTTGTATTTGACACGCTGGTGGACATGTCAAGTGAGGAGCTGGCTATCGCAGGGAATGCTCAGATGACAGGTCCGGAGAGAAGAACCCGGAGCTGTGCTGAGTGTGGGTGGCTGCCCCTCCCAGCCTCCCTGCCCTTCCCTGCTGTGTTCTGTACCACCACTGAGGATGCGCACAGCAGCTGGCTCCCGTGACCTCTGCTCCTGGTTGTGCCTGGCCGGTGGGCAGGGAGAGGAGTGAGGTCAGGGTATTCTCTCCCAGGTCCCTCCCGCAGGGTAGCACGGTCAGCTGTAACCCTCTACTGAAGGCTCCAGCTCTCGAGGCTCTGGTTACAGCTGCCTGCCCCGTTTTTGCAGGACCAGCCGTGCTTGGGGGCCATGACTCCTCTCCCCCGGCTTTGTCAGACACTGCGCCAACCAGGCTAGACATTTCCTCCATTGCACCAGCCTGGATCTGAAATCATCCCCTCCAGAGAGTAAGTGCAGACAGAGAGGCAAGGACCCTGGGGCGTTCCACAGACACAAGGAGATAAAGGGGGACTGAGGACAAGCGGGACCAGGAGATGCAACGTCGTGGGCACCTGCCGAAACTGCCTAGACAGCCGCTGAGGTGATGGACAACGTTCGACCTTTCGCACAGGAATGCACAGGTGCCGGGTCCCTCGACAAGCACTTTCCATAGAGGAGAGGTAAACAGCCTTTCAGTGGATCAGAGGATGACGCGTGAGAACGTGGGGGCACAACACTTGCCAATTTTGGGGTTGGTCATAAAGTAGTTGCATTTTCTTTTAAGTGAAAGGTGATTTTTTTTTTCATGGAAAACAAAAACTTTATTCTCCAATGTATTGTTCCTTTGTTCAATTATGTTTGCCATCTGTCAGGCAACATCATGATTTCATGCTCCAAGACATTTCTATCCTTTTTGGCAAAAAACAACTGTTCCAAGAGCGATTTGATACCTTCATCAGATGTAAACACTTTGCCCTTCAAGGCAGTTTGCAGAAAATGAAACCAAGGTAGCCTGGTGGTGTGATGTCCGGCAAATACGATGGGTGGGGTGACAAATCCCGTCCGCGCTCCAACAACTCCTGACGAGTGACCGAACTTGTACGTGGTCGACGTTATCATGGCGGAAGACACCTTTGTGACTCACCAATTCCGGATGCTTCTGTTTGATAGCATCATTTAATTGATCCAATTGATGACAGACTGCATCCAAATTAATCAGGTGGTTCCTGGGAAGCAGCTCAACATACAGAGGACGCCAAAAAAGTGTATACACATTTTAAGGAGGGAAAAAACGGTACTAAAATTGTAATAATATATATCGCTACAAGAGGTGATTGCAAGTCACGTTTAACTGAGTTCCACAATTACAAGAGGTGCTCCAGGTGGTCACCGTCAGCACCCAGACACTTCTGACGGGGAACTGCTGCCTGAGCAGCACCGATCAGCGTCCCCTCGTGTCGCTGCGCGTGCCATCGCGTCGCTTCCCGAAGTACCACCAGTGTGGCCGGTTCTCTACAGCACACCACGTCCTTTAAGGTCACTCATAGGTGGAAGTCAAGGGGTGTTAAGTCTGGAGACCCGTGGGGGAGACTCACACTATGTGCTCAGATTTCAAACACCACTTCCAAGTGGTCTCGCGCTACTGGAACCCCGCAGGCGTCATTTTCTGTGCCGGCCCTGCCTGTCGCACGGTGGCGCCAGCACCCATTTGGTGAACGCCATCTTTTGAGCGCACGTCATACCAGGCATTGCTGCCGTGATTCAACTTCGGAAAGTCATACATCGAGAACATTTGCTTAAAATGCGTGTACTTTTTTTGGGCACTCGGCACACACTGCCTTTGAAATCCCAGCACATTGACAGTGTAACGTTTACTCCGGGACCATCTCTCCTTCGATGCTGTAAATGATCCATTTTTTTTTTTTATTGCCTATTATCATACATTTCAAAAATGGGTCAACTTCTTCACGTTTCAAGAGTAAATCGCAGATGTCAATGCACTTAACGAGATGAAGTTTTCTGAGTTCATGTAGTACCCAAATACCCGGCTTGCTAAGGCATCCCAGTTCTTAACATGTTGTTTTGGGCGGGGGTAGCTCCCCGGGTGGGAATCGAACCCAGGCCGCGGCATTGAGAGCGCCGAAGCCTTAGCCACTGCACCACCAGGGAACTCCCTGTATCCCGGTTTTTAAAATGGTTTTCAATGCTCGATTTCAACAGGTTAAGATTCTCAGCAATCTCAAATACCGATTAAATTCAACCAATGCCTTTATTGATATTAGCAGAAAATGCAGCTGTTGTTTGGCCAGTTCAGTACTTGACCAAGTCTGGTTTATCTTCTTTCTTTTTGGTTGGTATTTTCCGTAACCTCAGGTGTCCCTGCCTTCTCCAGTTGTGGATACAGCTTGGCCTACCTCATTTAAACAATCTCAAATTTATATTATTTCACACCAAATAAATCCCACCTGGATTCAGGAGCTGAACTGTAAGACCAGAGAAAGTGCTAGAGGGTGCTTTTGTAATTTGGAGGTGGAGGTCTTTCTAAGTAGAACACACAATCAGAAGTCACAGGGCAGATTTCACCACATAAAAGTTTTGGTTGCTTGTGTGTTTATTTATTTATTTATTTTTATTTCTAAGGGGAGTGTGTGCTTTTTGTTTTGCTTTGTGACGGCGGGTAGTTGCCTGGCTGGGAATCGAACCCAGGCCACAGCGTTGACAGCACGGAAGCCTTAGCCACTGCACCACCAGGGAACTCCCAGCGCGCAAAAGTTTGGAATTCAGCACGGGCATAAGGCTATGTTACCCAAAAAGCCCACGCAAGTCAGTGAGTAAAATACAAACGACACAATTCCGCACAAAGGCAACGCACACGAGGGGAGCGGCCAATCAGTGAATGTAGGAGACGCGCCGAGGTGTGCAGGATGGCCCCCAGTCCTGCTTCCTCTGGGCACCGAGGACAAGAGCTAAGTCCGGGGAATGTGGGGAGCGCACTCTTGGTGGGTGCAGGAGTTGGCCCTCTGTGGGTGGTCTGGTGACCTCAGAGCCCTTCTCCAAGGACAGCGGCTCAGTGGCAGCTGGGGACACCGTGTGTGGGCCAGCGGGGGCTCTTACTGCCACACCGCTGTTGGGACGGGCAGGGACACGGCCCTGGGGGCCCGGGGGAGCGGAGGCTGCACGCTCCCCTGCAGACAGGGTGGAGAAGGGGCCTTTCTAGGCTGCATGGTTTCTTCCCAGCTCGTCCTCACGTGTCCTTCGGAGGTGGGGCCAGGAGGTCGTCACCAGTACAGCCGTCGTTGGAACCCTCTCGGTGGCTGCCCCGCGTGGGTCTCACCTGCCCTGCAGTCGGTGACGCTGGGGGCAGAGAGCCCCCCACCCAGCCCTTCCCACAGGTCCTTTAGGATCACCCAGGCAGGCACTCCCCTGGTTTCCACGGTGTTGACCAGGTGACACACACACCTGCCCTGGGCAGACCTCCCGTTCCTCAGAGCCAAACCCCAGCGGCTCGCTTGAAGTGGTGGAACTCGATGTGACAGCACTAGTTAGGGGGTCCCCTCACTCCGCAGGCCTGCCCAACACCCCTAAGGTTCCAACTAGGCTGGGTCCCCGATGCGGCTCTGGCACCGCCCAGGACTCAGGCCCTGAGCGCCGAGCCCCACCCCTGGGAGAAAGGGGCGTGGCCTCTGCGGGATCTGTCACAGCCTCCCAGGCCCCCTGCGGCTTGGGCCACTGACCAGCGGACTGGGCTCGGAGGGAGTGACTTCCGTGCGTGCGTGCGTGTGCGTGCGTGCGCGTGCGTGCGTGCGTGCGCAGGGAGGGGCCCCTCTGCCCCCGTGGCGACCTCACGGCGCTCAAAAGCAGCTTCTGGGCCTCACCTGCCGCCATCGGCCCCCAGCATGGCGCAGGCGTCCCGCGACCTGACGTCGGCGGGAGCAGCAGCACGTGCGCGCAGGGTCCCCCTGCGCGTGCGCACACTCAACCCGGCCCCGCGCCCCCGGAAGTGGAGGGGTTTTGCAGAAACCAGTGCAGCGAGATGTCGTAATAACAACCTCATGTAAAGTTCTTTCTTTTTTTTTTTTTATTGATTTCATTGAAAACAGAACAAGAAATGGTCTGAGCCAAAAGACTGCTCTTAAAACTGTCAAAAACATTTTAACAGAAAAAAATAAACATGACGCAGTATGAATGTTTTAGAAGTTGCACAAAAAAACCCCACTGCTACTGTACTAGTTACAGTATTTAAAAAAGTATATGCCAAAAAAAGGGTATGACCTGGCAGGCCCCCACACAAAAGGTGACGGCAAGTTTATCCGCACTACAAGACTAACGTTTTAAAAAAGTTTCTCCTGCATTTTATTCTAAAATCACTTTGTTCTCTTTGTACAGTTGATAATTTTCACATGGTGAGTAGAAACCACACCAGGATCAGCACCGTTGTCTGTGTTTTGTGTTTTTATTTCTCGTTTGTCCTAATGTTCAGTAATGGTATAAAATAAATCAGTTTATTCATCATCATAGCATGTGGCTAAAAATCAACACGGGCCGGCGACACGGCACCGGCGGGCGGGCCTGGCCCCCTGCCCCCCGCCGCGTCCTCGAGCAGGAGGGTGCTGAGGTCTGGCTCACAGGACCAGACAGGGGTCTCGTTAAAAAGCAAGCCCACGTTTTCTCCAGAGTCAGTGGCGCTTGGCCCGACCTCTCAGACGACGGTGGGACGGAGTCTGTGCGGCAGCGCGCCCGGGTCTCACAGAGAAGCCTGCAGGTGACGCTGGGCCCACAGGACGTCGCCCGCGAGCCCAGCGGTGGGACGGGAGCCTCAGGAGGTGGGGAGTGAGAATCGTGGGGACGACACCACCAGCAGCAGCACGCGCACGGCCGGCGGGGGGGGGGGGGGGGGGTCCCAGCGTGCCCAGAGTGAGCGCTCTGTGGAGACCTCGGTCGCCACCACCCGTCCCCGCCCGCGTGGCATGGCCTGGGCTCAGACCCTCACACTTCAGGTGCCCGTCCCCCGTCCCTAAATCGCAGCGCGAATGGCGCCACCGCAGCTCATCGGGGGTCGGCGGAGGGGGAGCTGGTGTCCGGCAGGCCGTCCTCCTGGGCCTCCTGGGCAGCGCTGGCCTGCCGCTGGGCCAGGGCCGTGCTCGAGTGGCGGCATTTGGGGGAGCCGCAGCGGCAGCTGAACAGCTTGCCCTTGATGTCCCAGAAGCGCTCCCCGTAGTCAAACCTGCAGGGATAGC
Source organism: Lyroderma lyra (assembly GCA_004026885.1). NCBI lineage: Eukaryota > Metazoa > Chordata > Mammalia > Chiroptera > Megadermatidae > Lyroderma > Lyroderma lyra. The sequence goes on from PVJL010013245.1 coordinate 12,387, forward strand.
AGGGCTGAGGACACCGGGCGGGAGCGGGCAGATGTAGCCCGGCTGCCAACCGGCTGGCCCGCGTCGGGGCCCCTGCCCCCGGGGCCGCGGAGGGGACACCTACCCCAGCTGCTCGCCGGCCTCGATCCGGCGGGTGCTGAAGAACGCGATGCGGGGGAAGCGCAGGTCCTGGTGGGACATGAAGACGCGCACGGGCACCAGGTTGGGCTCGCAGTGATGGTTGATGAAGCGGCTGACGTTGCCGTAGAACCGCGCATCGATGCAGTACACCTCTCCGTCCTGCAGGGAGCGCACATGTGGGGGCACCGCCCCGCTGGCCACCAGCCGTCCCCTGCCCGCCCCCGTGCAGGGCCCTCGGAGGCAGGACGCAGGACGCAGGACGCAGGACCGCACAGCTCCCCAGGCCTGGTGCTGCCAGGAGAGCCAGGGACGTGGGGCCTGCCGGGCGGAGGGACGGGCGGGGGGCGGACAGCGGAAGGGTGCTGCACTGGGGCCGAGACTGGGGGTTATGACCATGAGCACAGCCCGTGATGTCCTGCTGGCACGGTGGGCGCACAGAGGAGCCAGGGGACAGGGGTCTGCAACTCTGCGCCGGCGTCAGGCCCAGGACGGTACTGGGCAGAAGGGAGGCGGAGCTGACTGAGAAAGGGCCGCTAGCCGGGGCTTTGAACCCGACCTCATGAGCCCTCTAGACCAGCGGTCCTCAACCTGTGGGTGGCGGCCCCTTTGGGGGTCGCACGCCCCTCTCACAGGGGTCGCCTAAGACCATCGGAGAACACACGTCAGGTGTTTACATGACGACTCGTAACTGTAGCAACGTGACAGCTCTGACGCAGCAACGACAATGACTGTCTGGGGGTCCCCACAGCGTGAGGAGCCGTGTTACAGGGCCGCGGCCTCAGGGAGGTGGAGAACCCCTGGTCTAAAGGCCGTTTTCTCTGGAAAGCTCCACAGAGCGGCCGGCAGCCAGCAGGGGCTGGACTCCGCAACCCCCACGGGCCACAGGCGGGTTCTCCCCGGAGCAGCGCCGGCCCCTTCCCGCTGAGCCCCGGTAGCCCAGGCCCCACGGGGCCCCCATGGCCCGCTGGGCCGTCCCACTCTGGCCTTCGCGCCCTCAGCGTTACCTTGTTGTCAAGGTCAAACAGGTAAGAATCCTCTTCCCGGACGTCAGCTTCAGAGTCGGAGATGAGCTCGCCGACGTATCTGCGGGAGAGAGGCCAGCAGGGTCACCCTCTGTGGCTAGAGCCTGGGAGCCGCGACACCGCCCACAGCAGTGCTCAACGTGCTAGAGAGCTCCGGGTCCCAGAGGACAATGACACGGAAACCCTCTAGGTGACCCGGGACTCAGCAGGCCACCCCGACATAACTCAGTGACTCGTGAGCTGGTGAGAGCAAGCACAGGGAGAAAACCAAAGGGGCGGTGACAGCGTGTGCAAGCCCAGTCCCAGGGGCCCCGCGGGGCCCAGCATGGCCAGGCCTCGGCAGCCTGCCCGGTGACTGACACGGCAGCAGCCAGTGCTCACTTACTCGCAGACGAAGGTGCCCACGGGGATGTCCTGCAGGGACCGCACGCCCCAGCCCATGTTCTGCGTCCGGTAGAGCTGCAGCCTCGCCCTGGACACATGGGGACGGGACTCAGCGAAGCAGGACACTGCCCTCCCCCTGGATGCCCTGAGCACCTCACTCTGGGGGTGACTCCCAGGAGCACATCTTCACACCCCCAGAAAGCAGGACACAGCCCCCAGCGCCCCCAAGCCTCAGCTTCCTCATCTGTGACGGGAACAAGGCTGGGCCGAGCCACTGGGTGGGGGGGGATCAGCTTGGGCAGCGGGCCAGCAGGTGTGGTGTCGGCTCTTCTGCACAGGAATGGGGGGCCCCCCCAGGCCCCAAGAGCCACCGGCGTCCCATGCGCCCGTCTGCGTGTCAGTGGCCTTTGCAGGAGACGGGCGTGTGCTTCCGCACCCAGTGCTCCTGGGTCCCGGCAGTATGAAACCCGCCGCACCGAGGCCAGCATTCACCCAACATCTACGGCACGCACTGTCCCCTGCTCGTCAGCGGGACCCTCCCGTCTTCCAGCCTCAGCACACGTGGAAGGGCAGGTTGGGACCAGGACTCCGGGGCTGGGTCCAAGGCGGAGTCGGGGTACTGAGATCCGTGCAGTTTGAGGGGATTTACACCAGAGGGACTCGGGGGGCAGAGCGCACTCAGGATGGGGCTCAGCACGTGTCAGGTCCGTGCCTTGACCCCGAGTCTGTCCTCCCGGCCTCAGGCCCAGGTTTGAGCTGGACGCTCCTACCCTCTGGGCATAGGACAGAGGGGTCGTGGTCAGTCGTCAACGCTTGTGCGCACTCCTCACACCTCAGACTCCCAGCAGAGCCCTGGCGGCGTGTGCCCAGCAGGACGGTCGGTGAGGACGATCCGGGGCACTCACCGCAGGCCATTCTGCACGACACGGTTCCGGCAGTTTCTCCAGCAGGAGCAGGCATGGTTGCACTCGAACAGCAAGGGCGGCTCCGCCATGTTGAACTCGGGCAGCAGCCGGCCGTCCTGGGGACATACTGCCATCAGGACTGAGTGTGACCCGCCACTCCCGTCCCTCAGCCGACCTCAATACACTTTACCGACCGCAGCACAGACGCAAGCACGCAGCTTCTGGTGCAGCTGCCAGTCTCACTGGGACGGGAAAGCTGGGGCACCCCCCGCCCCCGACGTAGCCTCCCGCCCATGCTGCCCTGCACACCCCTGCTCTGGAGCGACCCAGCCGCCGGCCGAGGCACCAGGGCCGACGGTCTGCTGTGAACCAGGAGGACCCCCCGCTCGGCCCGGCCGGCTTCACAGAGCGCTCAGCGCCGGACGTGAGCCCGCGGCCCGCCCACAGACGCTAACCACCCCGCCGCCCAGGCCCCTTCCTCTAAAGCGGATGTAGAAGCGGCACCCCAGCATCAAGGACGCCTGGAGTTCTGGTCGTGGACAAGGGGCTCTGGAAGCTTCTCTTGTCGTCTCCTCCGCTGCCTCTGGCCACCCACCGCCTCAGGGCAGCCGCCCATCCCCCGCCCCCACGTCTTGTCGCTCCTCCCACCGGGCGTCCACACCTGCTCAGCTTCGCGGCTTCTCCCCAAGCTCAGCGCCCCGGCAGCACTCACCGCACGCGCCCCGCGGGCTCACCTGGTCGTACCAGCAGCGCATGCTGAGCTGGCCGCACATGCAGTTGCTGGAGGAGCAGTCGTCGATGCACACGCAGTACTGCGGGGGGGACGCGTGTCAGACGGGCGGCCCTGGCCCACAAACACCCACAGTCCTCGGCCACCTGCTCTCTGAAAGCCACGCTCGCTCCGCATGGAGGGGCAGCATCACTGTGCTTGGTTCTCAAGGGCGCCCAGGGGCACACGGCCTCAGCAAGAGGGGGTGTAGGCTGGAGAACCTGTCCCGCCACTGGGGGAGCTGGGGGTGCTGGGCGACGATCCCCCAAGGCGACACCCTGCCCTGGACACGCCCCCGCCCTGGACACGCTCCACAGGAAGGGCCAGGCCCAGAGCCACAGCCGGGTTGAGGGCAGGTGGCCAACTCCATCCAGCAGTACAGGAAAAAAATGGGGACACTCCGCACTGCTCTGGGGGTCGGGGACCCTACGCAGCCCTTTCTGGAAGGATCTGCGTCTGCCTTCTGACTGTTCAGCGGGAGGCGGCGGAGAGCAGGGGGTGTCCCTGGGGAAGCCACGGACCGGCCGCCTCCTCACGGAGGGGCTGCAGCTGCTGCTGACCTGCAGGTGAGTGATGTTCCTGTCGATGTTCATGGGGGACGTCACGCAGTTCTGGGACACATACTTGTAGTTGCTGGGGCTCGGCTCGCTGTCCACGGCGTTCACGCAGGGGATGGGGATTCGCTCGTAGCCTCGAGCGATGTCTCTGCCCCGGGAGAAGGGGCATCAGCCTGCGTGTGACAAGCGCTGCCCCACGGGGACTGGACTCGGACACGCGCAACTCTAACTCGGGCGCCACTGTGCCGACGGTGCGGGCGGACGCGGCCGGTCCCGGGACTCGCTCACCTGCTCACCGTCTTCTCCGCCGGGACAGGCCTGTCGGGGGCCGCGTCTCGCAGCGCCTTGCTCATCTGCAGCGCACTCCACACCTGGGAGTGGAGGCTGGCACACTGCAGGGGCGTCTCTCCCTCCTTGTTTTTCAAGTTCACATCTGAATCCCGAGAGAGAAAGAGGCTAAAAGGGAAAACGTAAGCCGACAGAATATTCGGGTCTTAATTCAAGGAAATGACGAGGCGTATGACGTGACGACAGGTGGCGACAAGAACACGCATGTGCCGCGATGCACACGCTAGACGCACCCAGAGCTCGTGGACGGGCCCCCCTCCGCGGCTCCTGCCCCTCCGTCGTCACAGTGTCCTTGGCAGGAGCTGCGGGAGTGCCAGGAAGGGAAGGGCCACGATGACCGCGACGAACCACGCTCCGTGGCCGTGGACACTGCGGGCGGTCTCAAGGCCTGAGCTGTGCCTGCCCGGGGACCCCCCGACCCGCCGGCCACGAGGCCCAAGTCTGAGAGGGCGCGTGCCTCACCGCCAGGGTCCCCCTCGTGTCTGGGAGGCGGGTCCCTGAAGCCGTGCGGAGGACTCCCCAGGACCCTGACCACAGCCACGCCTGAGCGACACGGACAAGAGCATCATGGGGGACCATGGCTCCGAGCAGAGCGGGGCTGCCCCCCACCTCCACGGGGGCGGCAGGGCGAGGAGCACCCGCGCCGACCTCGCATGCGGGATGGGAGGGCCGGTCCGCCCAGGGAACGAGCGCCCCGCCCTGGGGGCCTCGCGGGACCGCACGGCAGAGCCACTCACACGACACAGGCGTAACGGTCCTCCCTGGCGGCGATGTGCAGGGGCGAGTCCCCGTGGATGTTCACGGCGTGCAGGTCGCATTTGGCAGCCAGCAGGATCTCGGCTATGTCCACGCAGCCCGAGAAGGCCGCCCAGTGCAGGCAGATGTTCTCCTCCTGCACGGGGCACATCGGGATCAGGCCCCCCAACACGACCCGGACCCTGACACCGGGAGGTGCTCTGTACTGTTTCTACAAATTCCGTTCACTTTCAAACAGTAACCGCAGGACAGCGTACCACTTGAGTGAGATTTGGAAAAGACGGACGAAGTTCATTAAATTAAAACGTGACTTCACAGGAGCTTCTATAACATAAAAATTTAAATAAAAACGAGAAAAGTATCTGTGCCACGTAGTACACGTGTATGACGTACAGTCACCACGGCAGGTTTACTAGAACACCACGCCTTCAGACGTGTAAAGGCTGAGCACAGAAACCGACCTGAGACAAAAGATGGACAGAGAACAAGAGCACAGAGAACTGTCCACTGGCCAGACAGCCGCAGCCGGGACCAGAACAAAACGCCTCGCCGCCCACACTCGGGGCGCACAGGCAGAGGACTGGGCACGCGACAGCCCTGCCGGCCCCTCCCGCTCCCCGTTGGCCCCTCCCCATTCCTCCTACTGAAGCCCGGGGGAGGGGCGGCTCACTCAAAGGCCAAAAACACTTCGGCCCTGAAGTGGACCGCGTGGACCCCGGGCCCCTAGGAACCAGGAGCCGATTCAGAGGTGCCACGACCAAGTCCAGCCCCACCACCCGTCACCGCGGGGGCTTCTGTGCTGGCCCGCCTGCCCCTGTCCCACCTGGGACCCCCAGATGGGGAGGCCACACACACCCCTCTGCAACGTTCGGCTGCGTCCAGACACCCACTGCAGCCTCCACCTCTGGGGACACACAACGCTTCCAGCTCAACAAACTCAGATGACAGCAAAGCGGACACTGTCCCCGTCGTCCTGGTCAGCAGCCGCCACCCGGGGCACGGGCTCAGGCCTCCTCTCTGACAGCACTGAGAGCAGCCCTCGGTCACCCGGGTGTCCTCTGAAACGCCGCGGAAGCTCTGTGCCCTGGCCTCTGCCTCCGGCTTCCGCCTTCCCCATGGGAGCTGCAAGCTCCCTGAACCCAGTGCAGCTCCCCCGGGGGCTTCTCCACAGGGAATGCAATTTTCAGACCAGAGGCCAGTTCTGAGACTGCCCAGACCCCCAAGCCCACAGCTTTGTCCTCGTTACGACAGGCCAGCCCACCCACCTGCAAGAACAGAGGCACCTCTGCTTCCAGCGTGGATGGGGCGACGGGGACCGCACTGCGCCTGCCCACCCACCTGACGGGACCATGAGAGCAAACGTCGTCACCCACATGCGGAGCAATGGCTCTCACGACACCGGGCACCAGGCACTGAGGGAGGAGAGGGGGCGGCCAGCAGGAGCCCTGAGCCGGGGGGCTGACCTGCCCAGGAGGGATGACCAGCCCTAGGCCAAGGCCAGCTCGGAACAGCCTAACCGACCTGGAAGGGAAGCGCCAAACGGCGCGCCCGCTCCTGAGTGTCCTCGCTGCTCCCCCCGGCTCCCCACAGCCCCGAACGCACGCGTGCAGGCAGTGCCCTGACAGCGCCCGGGGACGACCTCGGGGGCCAGACGCACAAGAGTGGCAGGAAGCACGACACGCAACCAGGAGAAAACCCACCAACCAGACCCCAAACGGGCACTGCCCTTGGCTTAGCAAATGGGGCGCCAGGGCAGCTGGCACCGCTGCACCCCACGTGCTCAAGAGTTACAGACCGCGAGGCACAGAACACTGGAACAGGCGCAGCAGAACGCGCAGAGCTGACCGCCACAGCCTGACGTGAAAACACACTGGGTGAGGTGGACAGCGATACAGACGCTGTGAAAGAAAGGGCCTGTGAGCCTGGGGGCCCGGCCGGCGCCGGCACAGCCACTCCGGAGAGCAGGGTGGCAGTTCCTCAAAGAGGCGGAAACGTGCGCATCACGCGACGCAGCCTGGGGACTCCTCGCTGCACCTGAGAGAATCGAGAGCACGCAGCACGCGAAGGCCTGGTCGCGACGGCTCACAGCAGCCCGCAGCCCGAGACCCGTCACAGAAAAGCACGCGTGCCACCATGTCCACCCCGATGCAGGGCAGCGCGGCAGGCGGCAGGTGCTGCGGTGGCTTGTGGGGTCACAGCACCCCCAACTGTCCCGCTAAGTCGTGCACTCTGCCCTGCACGCGCTACGTCAACAAGGCTGTCACAGTGACGCTGTCTCGCCCTGTGAACAAACACGCACAGTAAGTGACGCTCACCACGCGTGAGCAGCAGCAGGGGACGTGCACAGGGTGCTGCGGGGCCGCGAGGACCGTGGCACACGGATGTGGCGGGCGCCGGCCACGGGGCGGGCTGCGCTGCGCTCACACGGCGTGCAGGCGACACGTCGCAGGCGCCTACCTGCAGCAGCAGTGGACCTGGCCCCATCCCTTCCTGTTAATCCTCATCTGGACCTTGTCCCCACGGTGGCCCACCTCACAGCGCCTCTCACCACGGGGACAGGACAGGCACTGCCCCGCCCCCACCGGTTCCATGGGCCCCGGAAGACCTTCTGAGAAACTCCCACCCCAACCCGACACAGGGCCCAAGGGCCGCTCCCAGGGTCACGGCTGCATCCTGTCCCCTGGGCCCCAAACCCCGTTTTCTGGGCAAACCAACGTGTCCTTCAAACCTAACCATCAAGGCAGGATCTTAAATCACAGTCCAGAAACACGTGACAGTCAGTGTCCCCCTTCCGTCCTCCTAAGGCAGCCGCCGTGTAAGAGCCGGCAGCCACGCCGGCACCTGCCGGAGTCGGGGTGTGCCCTGGGGCTCCTGGGCCCGGAGCACCAGCAAGGCAGTCAGCAAGTCGGTCAGCCAGCCCTCAGGGCAGACACACCACGGAACCGCAGGACCACTCTGAACCAACAGGCTGCCGAAGACACGGGGGGAGGTCAGAGCCACAGCGGGGCTGACAGAGAGCCTGCCGCAGTCACCCCCACAGCCCCGGCCCCGCGCCCCACCCCCCCGCACTGGTGACCGACGCAGCAAGGACACTCACGTTGTCCCGGATGTTGATATCCGACCCCTTGGACAGCAGCAGCTTCACCAGGTCCACGTGCTTGTACTCAGTGGCCCAGATCATGGGTGTCCAGCCACCATCATCCTAAGTTCAAGAGAAAGAAGCAAACATCCATCATGGCTACAAGAGGCCAGTGGTGTGAAGGGACCTCCGTCGGGCCTACAGGGCAGTCCGGGGGTCGGAGCCAGGCCAGTCCCCGTGCTGAGAGGAATCGAGGTTCGGGGGGCTGCCCCGGGCACCTCGGCGAGGGCAGGGCACAGCCGGCACCGGCCCACACTGGCCCACAAACCCCTGCCCCACGGGCACAATGGAGCCCCTGACCATCCTCGCCCCCTCCATCCACGGGGCCGGCTGTGCTGACAGCCAGGCCTGTGTCCTCACTCGGGGTCCCGGGGTCCCGCCTAGTTTACTTAAACCAGAAAAACGCAATTCTCAGGAAGCGAGGGTCACGTGCACCCAGTCTGCAGGCAGACGCTCGCCCTGTACACGGCTCTCTGCACATGGCAGCCTCTGCCACGGAAGCCAAACGCCCCTGCTGGTGGCCTGTGGGCACCATCCAAGCACTGGGGACACGGGGCCGACACAAATCCAGCTCGTGGGGCCAGGCCAGGGGAGGAACTCACAAACCCGCCCAAACAGAAAACGAAAGATGCAAGAGAAAGGGTCCAGCCCGTGACCCCTTCAGAGCAGAGGTGGGCCACAGGCTGCACGACGCGAGCTGGGGAGGGGGCCCTCAGGGGCTGGGCCAGCACTCCACAGAGCAAAACTGTGGGGCAGAGCAGGGAAAGAAGGCAGCCACCTGGGCGGGGCCATGAGTGGGTGGAGCCAGGAGTGGGGAATGTGGGGGCGGGGCCGAGGCTAGCGAGACGGGGGCTAGGTGTGTGGGCGGGGCCATGGGGTGGGGCTTGGTGGGTGGGTGGGGCCGAGTGAGTGGGAGGGGCCGAGGTGTTGGGACAAAGTGTCATTGGTCTCCCCCCACCGTCCCACCCCCGTCAATCACTCAACTGAAACACCAGGACGGCCTGGGTGCCAGGCACGACACAGGTCACAAAAGTGCCCTGAGGGCAGGGAGGGGGCAGTGCACAAGCACACACACAGGGCAGGAGGAGGCAGACTGGACGGTGCCCAGTGCTAGGGGGGAGGTGGAGGGGGCCCTCCCGGTGGTGACGCTTCAGTGCAGGCCAGAAGAGGGAGGGGGTGGTCCTGGCAGACACTCCAGGGGCCTCGGGCAGGGCAGCAGGGCCGCAGTGCTGAGGCCGTCGCGGGTGGACCTGGCGGAACAGCCAGTGAGCAGGCAGGCGGGGGCGGCACAGGGCAAGGCCAGGCCCTCTAGTGCCTCGCGGGGTCGGCTGCGGAGGGCCCGACTGCCCCGGAGGAGACCCGGTCTCCCACCAGGCCCTGGCCAGCCCAGGAACAGGAAGGGAAGGGTGTGGCTCTACCTGACAGTTGACATCCATCTGTCCATTGGAAAGCAGGTACTGCACCACGTCGTAGTGGCCCTTCTTGGCAGCCAGGTGCAAACAGGTAGAGCCCTCTGCGTCCTGCAACGCAAATGCCACTTAGGTGCTGAGAAACACACAGGACTCGGCGCGTGCCAGGCCCCGACTGAGGGTGGGGTGGGGTGCTGCTACACGGAGGACAAGGGCCCGGGCGGAGGGGTGGGGGCGGGGTCCTTTACTGACGTCGCTAGGCCGGGACCCAAGCCCACCCGTCAGGCTTGAGACCCCAGCTGCCGACACTGGCGGGCCCGGGGCTCAGGTGGCCAGCAGCCCTCAGCTTGGCAAAGCACAGTGACTTCCACCCGTCCCCTCCTTGCCCCCACAGCCCCAAAAGCCGCTCTGAAAGGACCGCGGGGACGGCTCCAAGCCCCCACTCCTCACTCACACAACAACAGGACCACAGCTGCCCGTCCGAGGCTTCGAGCCAACGGTCAGCCTGGGACGCTGAGCACGGTGCTCACGGTCTCACAGTCGTTTTCCACTCAGCACAGTAATGACAAACAATCAATGGCGGGGCAGAACAGGGACCCAGAGCGGGGCAGGGTGGCCCTGTGGTCCCAGACGTCCCATGGTTCCTGTGGCCACCGGACAAGCCTCGTCAGCTCTCAGCTCTATTCCTCAAGGTCACTAACTGTATCAGCAATTAAACGGGCTCAAAGCAGGAAAAAGCCAGCCACCGGGGTCGCAGTCAGACCCGGGGCACCTGGGAGGACCGGGGGGCCGCCTCCACCCCAGTTCGCACAGCAGGCTCAAGTGCCAACCCACGCCGGCGTGGCCGCGCCCCCCACAAGCGCCTCCGCCTCGCCCTCCCCTGGTACGCCGCCTCGTTCCCACCCGCGGTCCTGCCCGTGCTGACCCTCGTCCTGGCTCCCTCCCCGCTTCTGTCCTCAGCAGTGACCCTAGACTCGCACGCACATCAAACGATGCTGATCACACCTGAGGGTCCTCAGTAAAGCCTCACTCTTCTTCAAGAAAACTCACTCGAACCCTGTGCTACTGGCATGTAAATGTTCATTAAGAGTACAAAACCTGTGGTTGTCGCTTTGAAGGTCTGCCATGTTTCCCAGTGTCCCCATCACAGGAACAGGGTGGCAGTGGCCTGAAGAGGGACAGTGACCCCAGGCAGACGCGCTAAGCGGGGTCTGGCCCCGGCGTGCCATGCACACACGAGGTCCGGCTGTTAAGTTCACGAACTCGTCCTGGAGAAAGAGCTCCACACCTCACTGCTGAGTGTCACCACGGTCACCTTCGAAGTCCTCCCCCTGGGAAGCTGTGCACCGACGCCAGCGCCTAATCCACCCATCAAAGCAGTTCTGGAACTCTCGTACGGGAATGGCCATCAGAGCTGTTGTCATACCTTGGCTAGGTTATGACCCCTCACCGAGTTGTTTGTACACTGCGGCCACGGTAACGATGGAAAGTTCGCAGACTTAACTGTCAGATTTTGGGGACGACGACAGCTCTGAATGGCCACTCCAGAAAGAGAGTTCCAAAACTGCGTGAAACGGTGGACTAGGCGCTGGTGTCAGTGCACAGCTTCCCAAGGGGAGTGCTTCCAAGGGGACCGTAGTGACCTTCAGCAGTGAGGTCTGTAGCACTTTTTCGAGGACGAGTTCGTGAAATTGTGTCCGACCTTGCAGATGCCTGCATTTGTGTGTTGGGCAGCTGCACAGACAGATGGGCCCCGATTCTCAGCTGCCAGCAGAATGTGCCTCGGGGTGCAAGGCCACAGGTGCCCCAAGCCTGGGACGAGAGGCAGGAAGGCAGAAGCTGAGGAGAGAGCAGGCGGTGGCACGCGGCCCAAGCTGGGAGGGTTTCCTGAGAAGCAGTAGCCACAAGGGGGACGCAGGGTCTTTTAGCCAAGGGGACACCTCAGAAAGATGTGGCGAAGAGTGGGGCAGTCTTCACCCACAGGAGCCGGTGCTGGCGTCTCCAGGACCCCCCATCAGAGAGCGCCTCCAATGCCCGCTCCCATGCCATCCCGGGAGGTATTCGCTCTCCCGGATTCCAGTTCCCGCTCCGATGCATCTTCACACCCCTCGTGCTCTTGTGTCCCCGAGTCGCACACTGTCCCTGCTGCCCCCAGTCCAGTGCCCTGGGGCTGAGGTGTGCCTCCGCAGGTGAGGGGCAGCACAGTCTGTGCGCAGGGACGTGGGCCACACCCAGCCGGGAACTCCTGGCTGAGGGACAAGCAGGTGCTGGCACAGCACGTGTGCTCACAGAGCCGCTGCGTACACAGGACAGCGGTGACCCGCAGCAGGGCCGGTGCCTGGGAGCCGACCTGCGCACTTCCCGGAACCCCGTGCTCTGAGACGGTCTCGCAGGGGCCCTGCCCACTCCCCTCCTCTGCCGGGTTCACGGTCTTGGCCCGTTTTTCTTCTGGGTCCCTTTCGTTTCCTGGCTGTCGCTTTCCGCGTGCTCTGGACATCCTTGCTGACCAGAGCTTCCGATGACGACGCGGGTGAGCTGCCCCGTCGCCTCCGCTGCTTCTGTCTGGAAGGAATGCGCCTCTGCTGGCGCCACACGTCTCCTGTCTCCTTCTCCGTGCGTCCTCACGTGTCCCCTTCACACGTGTCCCCACCCCCCCCCGGCGTTCCTCCGCCTGCTTGTCACCTGCCGCGAGCGTGACTGCACTGGCACACAGGCGGTTCCTGCCTTGTCATCTACTCAAAATTACGCCTTTTCTTGGAGCATTTAGTCTTCTCACATTTAACGTAATTATGCACGTGCTCGGGTTCGTCCCATCCGTTGTGACTCATCTTTTCCTGCCCCCCCTTTTTGTGCTGGTCGGTTCCCTGACCAGGAAGTGAACCCAGGCCGCAGCGGTGAGCGCGCCGAAGCCTAGCCACGACCCCACCAGCGAGCCCCACCTTGTCCTGCCCTTTAGGCACTTTTTAGGGGCCCATCTTACTTCTTCTACCAGCTGTTTAAATGTTGCCTTAGAGCTGGACTTTAAATGACGCCCTTGTATGTCCTCTGCGATGGCAACACGCATCTCGTCAGTCCCCTCCGAGCAGTGTGTATCGCCTCCCACAACAGACACGGCACCAGCTGACGACAGTGTCCTTCCTGGTCCTGCTGCCTTCCTCGGGCGACGTCACACGCAGCTGGCCCTCAAACGGAAGTGAGGCCCACGTGGCTCCACTCACATGTACGTGGACTGTGCTCAACACACACACCGTCGGCCGGCCCTCCACGTCCCCAGATTTCCCACCTGCGGATCCAATCAACCCCGGACGGAACCGGGTTCTGAGTGCGGCTGGGGATCCGTGAAGGAGGAGGGCCCACTGCACGCGCTGGTCACGCCGCTGCACACGGGGCACCTGAGCATCCGTGGGGCCCTGGACTTCACCCCCCTGGATACCGAGGGGCGGGGGTTAACGGGGGAGAGTCACACGTATTCACGAATTCCGCTTCCGCATCTGCGTAAACGCCACCTCACAACGATTTTCTTTTAGCTACGAACAGTGTGTCTTCTCCTCACAAACGTAAAGAAAGCCACAGCCTTTCTGATTCTGGGGCTTTCCACGCACTCCCGCATCCCCTCAGCGTACGTCTGCCGTAAATCCGAAAGCGTTTCATTCACCGCTGTTTCCCGAAGGACGCTCTCGGAGGGTGTGGCCCCCACAGCTGACAACAGAAGATCCCTCCACGCCTCCCGGCCACCACTGCGTCACGCGAAGGCGGCGGTTTCCGCAATGTGTTTGCCCACGTGTTGTTTCTCTCTGGCTGCTCGTACGGTTTTCCCTTTTCTTCTGGTTTCAGCAGTTCAGCCGTGAAGTACCTACTGTGTACTCTGCACTTATCCAGCTTGGGGTTTACTGCGTTGCTTGGTTCTGGCGGTTTTCCCCAATTTGGGAAACTTGCAGCCATCTCTCCTTCAGTGTATTCTGTCCCACTGGCTTTCCTCTTCTCTTTCTGCGACTCAGTTACACGTCACACGGTCTGACACTCTCCTACACCTGCTTTCAGACAGGACAGTTTCTATGACCGGTCTTCAAGCTCTGGGACCGTGTTCTGCTGCAGCCCCCCGCGCCCCAGCACCGGCGCTTCCTGCCAGGCCCAGACGCTCCAGCACGGGCCTCGGGCCTCTGCAACGGCACTCGGCATGGGTGCTGGCTCCTGGGACGAAGGCTGGACACCGTCCCTGGACGCGGGCTCCCCCAGCCCTCCCAAGGGAGAGGGCTAACAAGCTCTCCACCGGCGACAGCAGGTGGCTACAGGGAAGGGACAGGTTTCCAGATCTCAGACACCACCAGAAGCAAACCACAGGGCTGCAGGGAAAGGACTCCCGGCGTACAGAACAGCTACACAAACCACAAAGTACTTAAGAGGACAAAGAAAAAGAGTAAAAAGTGAATGGAGAAACAAGCGCCACTTCTGCACACCACGCTGTGAGCGCTTTCAGAAGACGTGGCGTCGCTGGCACTGCGAAGGGCGCGGGGAGAGGAAGGCTCCTGGGTGCGACTCAGAAAAGGCGTCAAAGCCTTCAAAGCGACTGAACTCTCTGACGGAGCAACTCCATGCCCAGACACGTGTCCCCAAGGACCCACACGCGGGCAGAGAGCTGGCTGTGAGAATGCCTGAAGCGCTGTGCGCGAGCGCGCGGAAAGCACGGCCCACAGCGCTGAGCAAGGCCGGCGGGCAGCGATGGGACCGTACCACCTGAACCGTCACAGACACGGTTTAGTGACAACTACGTCCACGTTTCCATGGCTTTAAACACACTTAGTCTGCCACGTCAGGCACGTTCCAGTGTATGGCTCAGGGGCATTCATTCGCCGTGCTGTGCAGCCAGCACCAACACCTGTGCAGAAACCCTGTGTCCACTACGCAGTGACGTCCCCACCCCGGCCCTGCTTGGCACCAGCACACTCCCGGCTCCCTACATGCGACATGAGCCTCCTCTGGGCCCTCAGGGGTGGACTCCTGCAGGACCTGTCCTCCTGTGCCCAGCTCGTCGCACTGAGCACCGTGTCCTCGGGGCCCGTCCCCTTGGCAGCAGGTGTCAGGCTGTCCTTCCTCTTCAGGCTGAGTGACATCCACTGTGTGGACGGACACCTGTGGTTTATCCGTCACCACTCAAGGGACACGGGGTCGCTCCCACGCTTTGGCACGTGGGTGTGCACATGTCCCCGCGTGGCCACATCTTCAGGTCCCTTCCGTGCACGCCGAGGACGGGAAGGGCTGGGTCGTGGGGGAATTCTGTCGGACGGTCTGAGGACGCACCGACCTGCTCTCCAGGGCAGCCAGGCGGTTTACACCAGCACCAGCACCGTGTGGGCTGTCGTTCCTCCACACCTGTGCTGCTGCTCACTTCCGGACTCTCGGGTGACAGGTGTCCTCGAGGGGGTCGGCTGTGTCTCACGTGGGTTCCTCCTGCGTCTCCCCAATGACAGGTGACGTGGAGCAGCCCCCCTGGAGAAACGTCCGCTCCAACTCTGCCGTCTTCTCCGTGGACGGGCCTTCGGCTGCTGCGTGTCTGGCCTTCTCCGTACATTCTGGATGGTGACCCCTCTCAAGACGCCGGATTTACGAATACTCCCACTCTGGGGGTCACCGTATCACCCTCCTGAACAGAGGTTTGCTCACTCTGACGAAGTTCAATTTATGCATTTTCCCCTTTCGTCTGTGCTGTGGGTCTCATGGTGAAGAAATCGCCGCCAAATCCCGTTTTCTCCTAAGAGTCCTGCGGTTTTAGCTCTTACATCTCAGTCTCCGCTCCGCTCAGAGCTCGTGTCTGAGTCCTGTGCCAGCTAAGCGTGTGGACTCAACCGTGTGCACACGGCTCCGGTTTCCCTCCCGCCATCGGTGAAGACTGTCCTCTCCTCACCGGAGGTGAGTGCGGCCGCTTGCCTGAAGTCACCTGACCTACACGAGGGTCGGCTCTGGGCTCGCGGTCCTGCTCCATGGCCTGTGCGTCTGTCCTATGCCGGCACCGCACTGTGACGACTAGCTCTGCAGTCCTGACATCAGGAAGTCTCCTCTTGCAGCTTTGTTCTTCCTTTGCAAGGCCGTTCTGGCTGTCAGGAGCTCTCTGAGTCCACGTGGATTTCCTATGGAAGAACACGGCAGTGGGACTTTGAGAGGGCTGCGCTGAACCTGCAGGTGGCTCTGGGTGGTGCCGACAGCGTAACAACGTGAAGTCTTCCACCCCGCGAACACGGGGCGAGTTTCCATTCAGCTGTCTGTCCTTCAGTCCCCGTGAGCAAGGCTGTGTAGCTTTGTCTCCGTGGTTACCTTCATTCCTAAGAACTTCGTTCTCTCTGACCCTATACGAACGGAACTGTCTTCTTAATTTCCTTTCTGGACAGCTCACCAACAAGTGGAGAAAAATCAGACACTTTTCTGCAGTGATCGTGTCTCTTCCGCTTTGCAGAGTGCATTTCGTAGTTCTAGCAGTGCTTTAAGTGCCTTTTCTTTATCATTAGACTTATGGGGGTGACACCGTTAACGAGGACTACACAAGCTCAGGTGCGCAGTTCCACAGCGCATCATAACGTGCGGCATGGCGTGTGTGACGTTTCTGTGGATTCTTTAGGGCTTTCTACGTATCAGGTGGTGTCACCTGTGAACAGAGACCACTCTGCTCCTCGCGCTCCTGCCCTCCTGCCTCCCTGGACCAGGCAGATGGCAGTGGGCCGTGTGAGAGAGCAGGAGTGAACAGCCTCTGCAGGCAGAGCCCTCCGCTGCCCGTATCCTGTCAGGCACAGGGGACGGCTGGTCACGAGGACCGGCCATGACTGACAGGACCCTCGCCAACAAGGACGCGTGCAGGCAGGGTGGTGGCTGACGCCCCACAGCAGCGGGGTGTACCGAGGATGGAGGCGAGGCTCTGACCGGCGCGCGTACCTTAGGGTCCACGAGCGCCCCGGCCTTGATGAGGTATTTCACCGCGTCCAAGTGGTTGTTCTCTGCCGCCTCCATCAGCGGAGTCCTCTGGTCCTCGGAGCAGGTGTCGATGTTCGCGCCCGCCTGGAGAAACAAGGGGCAGTTCAGGTGTGGGAGCCGCGACCGCGGTCAGCGCCTGGTGCGGACCCGAGCACGGAAGGCCTCACGAGCTCCGTTAAACAGTTTCTGTCGGCTGGCTGTGCCTGACGCCTCCAAAACTGAACTCGGGGTACATGGGGCTGTCCGGAAAGGATCCAGCCACGTGATACGAGAAAGGGACGCATTCGTGGCTGGGTTTTTTCCGGACAGCCCTCGTGATTAGCCTACTACTATCAGACCTGTCACTCAAGAGCACTTTCGTTTCTAAGTTAATCTCATCAGAAATGTTCACAGGACATTAGTGACCACACCTCTAGAAATGAAGTAACCTAATGCAAGCAAAAAGGGGTGCAGGTGGGTCCCCTCAGGGAGGCCAGGCCCAGGGTCCGATGTGACGCGGCCTGCAGTGACCACAGGCACCCTGGCTCGGTGGCCCTTGTCCGCCCTTCGACGCTCACCAAAATACACAGAACAAACACTGACTGCCAGCAACGAGTATTCTGGAGCAGCCTCTCACTCTCCCAACAGCGTGTACTTGAGAACCCAACGTGCTAGCAGGACGCGTCGTCCGGTCCGTCTGAGCCTCCACGAGCCCCGACTTGGGGACGGGCGTGTGCTGAACGCAAAGCAGGGTGCTTTGGCAGTTGAGACCTTTGACCTACAGCATGGCATGCCCCAGCTGACTGGGTGAGAGGTCACAGAGGCCGGTGCAAGGAGGCAGGACACGGGGCAGGGATAAACGAGACTCCAAAGCCTAGGTCAGGTGACCCTACCAGACGGCGAAGCCAGGCCAGACTTCGCAACAGCAAGTGTGACAAGTCAACTTAAAAATGACACGCGGGATGAGGTCCACCGTGAGGGGTCACGGCACTGAGGAGGCCCGGGCTGCAGAGAGCAGGACACGCTCCCCTGTCCCCAGCTGGTGGTAGGCCAGGCGCTGCCCGCACTGGGCATCTGTACTTGGCCGTGCCCTCCCTGAAAATCATAGCCCGTCACAAGGGGTTCTGGGGGGGCAGCTGCAGCAAGTGTCCCAGCACCAGCCACTGTCCACCCCAGGGCCGGCCCGAGAGGGGGCCACAAACAGGCCGCCCCCAGATGAGACGGGCTGATGACCCAGGGCATTCAGTGAGGTTGGGGCTCCGGGACCCCAAGACTTAGGGGCCAGACGTGAGGACTGGTTTGGCTGGTTCAAAATCAGAGCTGGCTGGGGACCCCTCACAGGGATACGCGGACAACCCAGGACCGACACCAGCAACGTCTGCCCAGAGGGGAAAAAAAGGGGAGGCCAGGAGACCGCCAAACACTCTGAGAACCTCGAGACACAGGGAAGAAACACACCCGGGGTCCCCGTGACAGGCAGAACACAGTCACCGGGTCTCCCAGTGAGGACCCAGCACTCGGCCAGCAGCACAGACAGACGAGGCTGCAGGGCAGACACAGCATGGGGAACGCCAGACAGCATGCAGATCGCTGCCTGAGTGCGTGCGGCAGGTGTGTATGGGCACCTGCACGGAGCTGTACAGCCTACGGCAGGTCCTCAGGCTTCCCGGGTCAGTGGAGCAGGCAGGCGTGGCTCTGTCCCTTCCCCTGGGCGTTGGGACGATTAGAAAAGGCCTCTCTTCCCATGACAACACCCAAGGCGTGCTGCACACAGCGGCGTGTAAAAGGGAAGCAGCGACGGGACCCAGACATGGGGCTGAGCCCCTACACGGCAGGAGGAGGAGCTGCGGAGCACCCCCCCCCCCAGTGACACCCGTGGACCAGGACAGGACGTGCACACCAGGCCACCTGCAGCCACGTGCCTCAGCAGGCAGCCACAGAAATTGAGACACCGCATGCGCCAGGGGCCCAACGGAAGCCGGGAGCCACTTCCGGGGAGACCTCATGGGGGAAACAGGATGGGGGAAGGGCAGGTGCTGCTACGATGGACAGAGCACGCGTCACACACCAGCAAGACGGGGGGGCCCGAGCGTGACGCCAGGGGGCCGCCCACAGAAGCGGGACCTCCCAAAGGGCAGACGAGAGCCAAGCCGGTCTCTTTCCTTCCTGTACTGCCTCCTCCTGGGGGAGAAACACACACAAGTCACCTCCCCCGAGCTCAGAGAGCTCGAGGCCGCGTCATGAAATCAAACGCAGGCTCAGGGTGTGGGGGACGGGGGTGTCAGGCCGGCCACACCTCTAGGCACTGGACACCAGCAGTGCAGAGGGTCACAGAGCACGCCCACACCGAAAGGGGCCTTACGTTCCTGTCGCTGGACTCACAAGATGCTGCGAGACCGTACAGAGTGTCCGTGCTCCCTTCTCCCACACACCCGACAGCAGCACCGGACCCAGCACGGCATGGGCGGAGGCCGGGGCGCGGGGCGCATGCACCCACTGGGTCTGTGTTGGCCAGAGGCAGGCCGACACGGGACTCAGCGAGCACCAAGTCTGAGGGCAAAGCTCAGCCACACTGAGATGCCTGCTCAGGGGTGACGCCACATGGCGGTGCAGTGACGTGACTGTCACAATAAAGACCAGGGAGGGAGGGGGGACACAGTGCTTCTGGGGCACGAGCAGCACTGTGTCCCCACCAGGCCGTCAGGTGGGCTCCCTTCGTGATTACTGACCACGCGTCGACATCGTGGGCACTCGGCCGTGTGCACCACACATGGACACACTTCAACGTAAAAGAAGCCACAGAGAAAACAGGCCCTTTCACAGGAGCGACAAGCTGGCTCCCCCAGAGGGAGATGGCAGCACAAGACAGCAGGGTGCTCCTCACGGGCGGCAGGGGACCAACCGGCAGCCAGCATCCCATTCCAGGGACTGTGTCTCCCAGGACCCCCACGCCCGCCCCCATGCCACGGGCCTGCCCCACACGCAGACCGGCACCCCCCGCCTCGCCCCTGGGCCTGCCCCACACGCAGACCGGCACCCCCCGCCTCGCCCCTGGGCCTGCCACCATCCCGCAGCACCTGGGACCTCGGGGTTTGCCTCAGCAGGAGCCTCGGCCACTGCCCACGCCCCGCCAGGGTCCCACGGTTGCTCCCAGCACTGCCTCAGGGCCCAGGCCCCAGACTCTGCTGGCCAGACGCTCGCCAGGGTCGTTACCGAGACCCGAGGCCCGTGTGACCGACCCGAGCACCTCTTCGGCTGTCACCGAGCCCTTCCAGGCTCCCTTCCGTGGGCCTCAGGCTCACAGGGCCAGGCCCTTGTCACTCAGACCCCTCTCCTCCCCCGGCACGCTCACGACTGACGACACTGCGTGTGTGACCCTGGGGACGATAAGGAAAATCATGAAACTTCACAAAGAGAGACGGGGGGCTCCCCGGCGGAGTAGCGGCTGGGCTTCGGCGCTCCCCCTGCTGCGGCCTGGGCTCGGTCCCCGCTCAGGGAGCCGCTGCCAAGATTTAAAAGGAAGGACCTGCTTTAAAAGGCCGAAAATCGAAACCACAACTCCAGGAGCTAGAACCCAGTTTCGATGTCAGAAATCGCAGTAAGCCCCGAGCAGACCCGCGGTGCCGAGCGAAACGCCAAGGCTGCCCCACGGAGCTCCCCAACCCGCTGGGCGCTACTGACACCGCTCAGGCCCGGGCCGAGGCCCTGCAGCCCGCGAGGCGGCGGGAGGACGTCACGGGCAGAGGCCGGGACACCGGCAGTCCGCAGCCACAGGTGTGTCTACCACAGGAGGCAGAGGCCGGCGAGAGCTCCCGAGTGACGCGCGTGCGGCCTGCTCTCCCGGCGGCAGTGACCGTGGACAGGAGCCCACGCTGGGGGGTTGGCGGGGGGGGCAGGAGTCACCCGCTTGCTGTGCCCTTTGCAGACAGCACATCCGATCACAGTGGCGAGCCCCCGCCCACGGCCAGCATCTCCGTGCTTTACTGAACACACACAAACGGCCATCGCCCGGCGTCTGGGGAAAGCCTCTCAACAGGGCAGGCTAGAGACCAGAGAAGAGCAGGAGGTGAGTCCCCCCAGGGGCTGGCAGAAAGCGCCGGGAAGATGAGGGGCCCCTGGGAAGATGAGGGGCCAGGGAGCCCAGAGGACCGGGCAGAAACCTGCTGGAAGGGCCTCCCACAACCTCCTGGAGCATCGGGGGGAGCAGGCCGTGGAGGGGGGACTTAAATGAGGGCTTGGGGCGGG
Organism: Lyroderma lyra; assembly: GCA_004026885.1. NCBI lineage: Eukaryota > Metazoa > Chordata > Mammalia > Chiroptera > Megadermatidae > Lyroderma > Lyroderma lyra. The sequence goes on from PVJL010013245.1 coordinate 32,980, forward strand.
GGGGGACCTGACTCAGGGGTCAGAAGGGACGTCCCAGAGCGACGGCACCGAGCGTCCACGCCAGGGGCCGTCCAGACGATGGGCATCACGTCCCAGTCTGCTCAGAGGGCCGGGCGAGAGTGGGCAGGTGGCGCGCGACTCAGCCACGGGACAGCCAGGCAGTTCCCATCACAGCGGGGGTCCCGCGACCACACGGCCCCCGGCTGGCTGGAGCAC
>PVJL010013246.1:0-33194 GCA_004026885.1 Lyroderma lyra
AAAAAAGAAGCTATGGTACATATACACAATGGAATATTACTCAGCTATAAGAAAAGATGAAATATTGCCATGTGCAACAAAATGGATGGACCTGGAGACCATCATGCTTAGTGAAATAAGCCAGACAGAAAAAACAAGGAACAGTATGACTTCACTCATATGCGGAATATAAAACTGAAAGCAAAGAAAAAAGAAATGAAGAAACAAATAACCCATGGACACAATCAATAGTTTAATGTTTATTTGAGGCCAAGTAGGATAGGGAGGGGAGAAAGGGGAGGGGTTGGACGAAGAGTGGGGGAAGCTTAATATAAGATGATGGAAAGAGAAGTCACGGGAGTTCCCTGCTGGTGTAGTGGCTTAGGGTTTCGGCGCTGGTGCTGTCAGCGCTGCCTCCTGGGTTCGATTCCAGGCTGGGGATCTATACCCACCCATCCCCCTGCAAATTGAAAAATAAAGGAAGCAAACACTAAAAAAAAAAGGAGAAGTAACATTAGGGGGTGAACTTATTATACATCAAGTTGACAATGCACTGTAGAATTGTATGCCTGAAACCTATGTAATCCTTGCTAACAGATGTCACCCCAATAAGTCTTACAATAAAAATGAATTAAAAAAATACAACGACGTGAACAAAGGCAAGCAAGCCAAAGATATATTAAATGAAAGAAATAATATACTTTCAAAATATTGGGAGTGGCAGGCCAAGGGAAGGACAACTGCTCTGAAGAATAAAAAAGATTATACATGATTGAGGGCACACAATATTTATGTGGGACATTACATTCATTCCCAGGTGGGTCCCAGAACTTGTTACCAACTTTTTTCTATTAGGAAGAGGGATTTCCTTGTAGAACCTGTTGTTGGGACAGAGGCAGTGGATTTTATTTCCTGCCTGCAGTGCTAATAATGTTAAATCCATTAAAATTAGCAGTAACTGCATATTTTCTTCATAATAATCTCCTGTCCTTTTTTCTTTGTTTCATCCACTTTCTCCTATTTACTCTCCTCACTCCCTGCAAGCCCTGTTCTTTCTGCCTATAGTAACCTTAGCATGGATACCTCTATTTTTAATTAAATTTATTGGGGAGACATTGGTTACTAAAATTACATATGTTTCAAGTGTAGAATTCTACAATACATCAGCCTTAAGAAAAGATGAATTACTGTTATTTTAAACATCATGAATAAACTTTGAGATCATTGTGCTAAGTGAAATAAACTAGACAGAAAAAATAAAAGGTACCTCTTGTATACATGAGAGACCCAGGAAAACTGAGTAACTTTCCCCATATGGCCTAAGCCACTACCTTAAATGACACCTACAGCTAATGACATAAGAAAATGTTGGGGATGGGGAGTCAGTAATCGGAGGTTACCAGGCAAAGCTCAGTAAACATGGGTATGACTGTTATGTAGATTTAAGTCATTGCTTTCTCCATTAATAAGCATTTCTATAAATTTAGAATCATCCTCCTTTTCCTGGAACTGAGATAATGATGTCCTCAAAGTAGAGATTTCACTCATAAATATAAATATCTCCTACAAAGAGGTAACTTATATTAGGTTTTCTGAGCTTCTCCTGTTTTTGCTGTTACTTAAAAACAGCTAGCCAACTCAAAATAATTCTTATGCTAAAAAGGAATATTTTGGGGTGGCATGTCCTCTCCAGTAACATTTTGGGGTGGCATGTCCTCTCCAGTAACATGACTTAAAATGTGACCTATACTCTTATTCAGGAAATGTAAGGGTTAGTAGGGAGGGGAGAATAGGTTTATTCAAAAAACCTGCATTCTGGAAAAATGGTGATCTGCTATCTTGAAGGCCATCTTCCCTGTTCCTAGAACAGTCAGGAGATTTTATAGGTACACAAGAAGAGGAAAATGAAAAGGGTTGTTACTCATGCGACTGCTTAGTGTTGACATCTGGGAGAATGTCTCCTGGGATCCAGTTTGTTCCATGACGGTTGGTTATCTCAAATCCAGTCATAGGGGTGATTCACATGTCATCTGATGGAAAAATTGCAGTTCAGAATTGTAGCTCGGTTGTCTGCATTTAGATGCCTGAGGCCTGAGTCTGTTTCTTTCAAGTCAGTTTCCTGGTGTTTAATCAGTGACTGAATCAGGTAGGAAGAAAAAGGAAAATAAATAAATAAACTTAAATTTTGAAAAGTACTTAGTCACTTAGCTGGTACTTTAAATCTTGAAAAGTACCAGCGCATATGAAAGTTATGTTTACACTGTACTGTAGTCTATTGTGCAATAGCATTATGCCTTTAAAAGCCATGTATATACATTAATTAAAATATGCTTTATTGCTAAAACATGCTAACCATCATTTTAGCCTGTTGGAAAAATGATGCCAATAGACCTAGTTGATTCAGGGTTGCCACAGGCTTTTAATTTGTAAAAAACACAATAATCTGCAAAGTGCAAAAAAGTGAAGCACAATAAAGCAAGGCATGCTTCTACTTCCTTGATTTATCATGCGTGCTCTAGATGGGACATGAATCTGGATGAGTCATGTATCCCAGGAAAAATGGAATACTGACTTTATATTAATATGTGTTTAGAATTTTGGGGCTTATTGTCTTTGATAAGTTGCTTTAAGTTCATTGTTAGCAGAGCCTTCAATCTCTTTTCCTGCTTTATCTGGATTTCAGAATTATTAGTTACTACATGAATCTATGCATATCTTCAAAAATATTTATTGAGTGTTTTATAAGTTCCAGGCACTACTGCTGGTGGTGAACATAAAATTGATAAAAAAAATGGGTTGTATATACTGGCCCTAGAAATATTACATTCTCTTGAAAGGGGAACAGAAAATAGATTAATCAGTAAATAAATGCATTGATTAAAGTAAAAAATGAAAAGAATAAAAACAAGATGCCATGAACCTACTTTTACTCCAGCTGTTCTTAATATACATAATAAAATGATGCCCTAGTAGCTATTTTCTATTTAAAGGGTTTTTAACCTTTTCTCTAACTTTAATGAAATTAACATTGATGGAAATTCATCTTCTTTATATAAAGCTTATGCATCAACATTTATTGTGTATAATTTTTATTAGGGTAACAGAAATATAATTATTCAGTGAATTTAAAAAGTGAGCAAAATATCTTTCATATAACCCTTAAAATATATAATTTAATATTGTAAGGAAGATTTGTATTGATCACAAAAGGTAAATATGAATATTGCCTTCATCAAAATTCTCTCTAATGATAGATTATAGGGATGAAATGAAATATGGATTTGTTGTATATCCATTTAAGTTTTTCAAGTTCTTATTGCATAAAGAAAACCATCTCTATACATAATCTATTTATGGAAACTACTGTTGTTATATTGCTCATTTCATAATAATATCTAATAGTTATATAAAAATTGCCAGGTGCTCTTCTAACCGCTTTACATATATGAACTTGTGTAATACTCAGAATGACCCCACAAATTAGGTCTTACTATTATCCATATTATATAGAGGAAGAAACTGAAGTATTGAGAGATTAAGTAACTTGCTTCAAGTCACAATTAAAAAGTATTGGAGCTGAGATGTCACATCATAATTTCCTAATTTTTCAATCATAATGAACTTTTTTTCATCTGTTCTCTTACAAACTGCTTGTGCTTTCATTATTTTTTCACAAAGGTTGTTGAAGCAGGGAAAATTTTAAAGAGGTTATTACAGCAATACAGACTATAGAAGAAATCCATGTGAGAGACAATTGTGTATTGGACCAGAGTGATAGCAGTGTGGGTAATTAGGAATGATCAGATATAAATAAAAGATAGAACCACCAAGGTGTTCTTTCATGAGAGAGGCATAGAAAAATGAAAGAGGAGGTTGAAGGATAATATGAAAATGTTTGTCCTTGAGCACTATACGTATAGAATTGCCATTAATTAAGATGAGAATGGCTGTTGAAAGAACAGATTTGTGAGAGAAGAAAAGAAGATCAAATTTGCATATTAGTAGACTTCCAAGTGGGGATGCTGAGTAGTCTACTGAATATGTAACTTCAGGGAGAGGCTTGTCTAAGGTGGCTGATTAAGTAAATGGTATTCCTATTGTCTCCCAGGATTACACCAAAGTTACAAATAAATTATAGAACAATCAATCTCAAGAATCTTCTGAAGACTACCTGAACAAAACAGCTATAGTGAAAGAAATAAAGAAGAGGCCACGTTGAGACTGGTAGAAGAAATGAAGATGAAAAATGAGCTGCCACCAAACCCACAGATAGTGGTTGAACACCAGGGGAGACACCTTGGTGGCAGACATTCTCCCAGAAGAGAAAGGGTTTCCAGCCTGACATTAGTCTCCCTAGTCTAGGGGTCTTGTGCCGGGAAGAGGAGTTCCCACAACATTTGGCATTGAAAATCATCAATGACCTTCTCTGTCTCTTCAGTGAGACAGAAGGTGGCTGAAAACCCAGATGCCCACCTAAAATGCCCATATAGAGACTCAGTCACTTGTAAACACTCACCTGGTCTCCAGTGAAGGGGTGACAACTCAAGAGGTGCCAGAGACATAAGAAGAAAGACTGAGTTGTGTGACTTTGAGGTCAGGGCTAGAGGGACAATTATCTCTGTGTGGACCCTGCCTACCATGTATCCTACAGGAGAGTGCCATCATTTCTACAATGAATCCTCCCCTAAATGGCCAATTCTGAGATAGCATTGGTCTGGTAGCAACTTCACATGCGCACCAACTTGTTGATCCCCTGGGTCCTTGCCTGCACAGCTAATAATATATTTCCTGGGACACTGAGCCCTGCTGCACAAGCTGTGAAAGTTTTTATGGCAGCAGGTGGCCTGCAGCAGCCCTGGGAAATTTTACAAGCATGCAATGACCTAAAACCTATGCTGCATCCTCTCTTGGAAAGCTCTCAGGGACACGCAGGTCTCAGGTGATTGGTTTCTGGCTCTAGTGTTATTAGGGCATTTTTGCAAAGTGGTCAAGGGCCCAGAAAAAGTGCAAAAACTGAAATTGCATTAACTTGGTAAAAACCACTGCTCACACTCCATAGCACCCTGGAAACTCACCCCATTTACACACAGCTGCATGGCCAGAGGAACTCTCAGCACTGGGTTGCTGGCCCCATCCTACAAGCTGTGGAATGCTTTTACAGCAGTGGGTGGCCTGCAGTAGCCCTGGAAATTTCTGGTAGGCCAAAACTTGTACTGCAACTTCTCCTGGGCATCTCTTGGGGATTTGTGAGACTGAGGTGAACCCCAGATAGCTGTGGTGTTCTCAGAATATTTTGCAAAGTAGTGACAGACCAGGCACTGGTGCAGGAACTGACTCTGCAATAAAGTTGTAAAAACTACTAGCCACACCTTGTGACTTCCTTGGAATCCACCCTGCCCAGCTAGCACTACATCACTGAAAGCATTCTCAACATCAAATCACCCAACCTGGCCCACAAACCTGAAAAGTCTTTTTCAACAGCTGAACCATTTGGAGAGCTGGCAAGTGACAATTACCCTGGGGAGCCCTGGGCCTTGTGCTAAGGTTTTTCAGGCTTAATACTGTTGGTTCACAGTGAGGTCAAACGCCATGTCTCTAGGTCCCATACAGGCAGCAGCCAACTACATATAGTTCTGTGGATACTACCAGGTACCCATGGGCTAGTCACAGGCAAGGCTGAAATTGGCCTGCACAGGAGCCCCTTTCAGGAGACATCAGAAACAATACGCTCAGAGGCCAATTTCAGACCACATATGATTCAATTTATTTAGACCACAAGCTGCATGTCCAAAGGTTGATCTCAATAGGCACAAAAGCCCACTTGGGGGAATTTCCATTTGAGGTGGCAGCCCCACACAGTAGCTCATACACTGTGGGTGTAGCCAATCCTCACAGTCAGTCAGCCTGGGGGTTAATTCCACCCACTGATGTGCCAAAAGCAATCAAGGTTCAACTACAACAGAAGAACACACATGATACACACGAGGGAGACTCCTGGAACACAAACATAAGACAGCAGGGAGATTGTGCTATCATAACACACAGGACACATACTATATAAGTCCACCTAGAAAAGACTGAGAGACATAAAAAAATCTACTTAGTACATACAAGCGAACACAGACAGGTGGGCAGAATGAAAAACAAAACAAACAAACAAACAAAAAAGTGTCCCAAATAAAAGCACAGGTGAAACCTTTAGAAATACAACTAAGTGAATTGGAGGCAATTAAGCTACCAGAGACAAAGTTTAAAACACTGGTTATAAGAATGTTTAAGGAACTTAGCAAGGATTTCAACTAAGAGATAGCAAGCATAAAGAAGGAGATAGAAGCTATAAGAAAAAGACCAGTCAGAAATAAAGTATACAATAATGGAAATTAAGAATACACTAGAAGGAATCAAGAGCAGATTAGACAAAGCACAGGATCGAATCAGCGATTTAGAAGACAAGATAGCAGAAAACACTCAATTGGAACAACAACATCAACAACAAAAATCAGAGTGAAAAAAATAAAGATAATTTTAGGGACTTGTGGAAACAACTTCAAGCATAACAACATTCACATTATAAGAGCACCAGAAAAAGAAGACAGAGAACAAGGAATTGAAAACTTGTTTGAAGAAACAATGACTAAAAACTTTCATAACCTGGTGAAGGAAATAGATATACAGGCCCAGGAAGTACAGAGACTCCCAATAAAAATGAACCCAAAGAGCCCAGGAAGTGCAGAGAGTCCCAATAAAGATGAACCCAAAGAGGCCCATACAAAGACACATCATAATTAAAATGGCAAAAGTTAAAAACAAAGAAATAAAGAATACAATATTGGAAATTAAGAATACACTAGAAGGAATCAACAGCAGATTAGATAAAGCAGAGGATTGAATCGGGGATTTAGAAGACATGGTAGCAGAAAACAACCAATTGTAATAATAACAACAAAAAGCAAGAGTGAAAAAAATAAAGATAATTTTAGGGACTTGTGGGAACAACTTCAAGCATAACAACATTGGTATAATAAGAGTACCAGAAGGAGAAGAAAGAGAACAAGGGATTGAAAACTTGTCTGAAGAAATAATTACTAAAAACTTTCATAACCTGGTGAAGGAAACAGACACACAAGCCCAGGAAGTACAGAGAGTCCCAATGAAGATGAACCAAAAGAGGCCCATACAAAGACATATCATAATTAAAATGGCAAAGGTTAAAAGCAGAAAGCAAAAGACAAGTCGTTATTTGCAAGGGAACTCCTGTAAGACTGTCAACATATTTCTCAATAAAAACTTTGCAGGCCCAAAGGAAGTGACAGAAAATATTCAAAGTAATGAAAAACAAGGGCCTACAATCATGATTACTCTATCCAGTAAAGCTATCATTTAAAATTGAAGGAGAGATAAACAGCTTCCCAGACAAGAAACACCTAAAAGAATTTATTACCACCAAGCTAGTGTTACAAGAAATGTTAAAGAACTTCTTGAAGAAAAAATAAAAATGGAAAAAAAAAAAACAAAACCAAACCAAGAAATGGACATAAAAATTATAAACAATAAAATGGCAATAACTGTAATGTGTACCTATCAATAATCACTTTAAATGTAAATGGATTAAGTTCTCCAATCAAAAGACATAGGGTAGAATAATCAAAATAGTGGCGTGAGAGGATGTCCCTGAAACCTCTCCTGGAAATTACAAACTGAACAGCCAAAATTTAACAAGGGAATCTCCAAGTGACACAGCCTCAACTGAGACACCCATCCACAGAAAGATAATATCTGAAAGTCAGAGAAAAGGAGGTGAACAAGAGAAAAGGAGAGGGAACAGTGTGGAGAAGGAACTGCAAAGGCCCAGGGATGGCAGAAGAAGTACTGAGAAGAAAGCCAGGGGAACCAACTAAAATGCAGCACAATCCCAAGTGGATAGAGGAGTGGAGAGTGGAAGCCCCACGTGGAGACAAGATAAAGTGGCATCCATTCCCTGGCTAGAGTACACTCCCATGAAGGCTAATCTTGCTCTGTGGTGCTCTTTCGCCCAGCTCTGATGGACTTCTTACAGAGAGGTGAGCTTGCTCAGTGACACCTATCCCTTAGTCTACAGTGCACTCCTGACAAAGGGCCAAACTTCCTTGGTGGTGCACAGCTGCCTGAGCTTCTGTTCGCTCCTGATGGAGGGCCAGACTCATATTGTAGCACACGCCAGACACGGCTGGGCACTCCCCTGACAGAGGAGTGGGCTTATGCTGAAGAGTGTACTCACCCAGGCCCTGAGTTCTCCTGATGGAGATGCAGGACTGTTTCACAGCTAAGCCAGCACCCAGGGTAATGAGCAACCTTGAAACAAACAGCAGAGATAAATTGAACCACCCACACTGCTAGGCAGTAACTGTGAACAGGGAGCCTGGATGCTTCCCCTTGCCCTCCCCCCCCTAATGTCATTACCCCATACTACAAAAAATCCCTAAGCCCAACTTAACAAACTCTACACCTCCCCACCAAGAAAATCAGCAGGGGTCCTCAGGAAAACTGTGAAACAGAGTGCAGCAGCCCCTGCCTGCACCAATCACAGAGGCAAAGAATATCATCACCCACCACATTTCCCCAAAGAAGAAGTGCATTGAAACCAAGGCACCTGAGACAAAGAGAAGAAGCCCACCCTACAGAAAAAGCTCTGAGAATGAGCAAATCTAACAATCAAAAGTCAATACTGTAAGACGCTGTAACAACACAAATTAAAAAGAAAAACAAAAGAACTCTACATATTTGCCAGGGGAAAATAATCCTTATGCCAAGAAAGAGAAACACATCAACTACAATGAACTCCCTCAAGAACAAAGTGTCTTAGAGAGGAAATAGAAAATCTTCAGAAAAGGAACTTATAGATTTGGAAATATATGATCTAAGTGACACAGAATTTAAGGCTGTACTTATAAAAATACTCAGAGAGCTCAGGGAATGCTGGCTGAGTACTTAGACCCAGATAAATGATTTGAAAAAGGAAATCTCTGAACAAAAGGAACACTTTTCAAAGAAATTGAAACTATAAAAAAGAATCAAATAGAAATTCAGGAGATAAACAATGCAATAAAAAAATTATGCATGAACTACTAGCATAGGAAGTAGGGTCAACCAGATTTAGGAAAGAATTAGTTACATCGAAGATAGAAACATGGAAATTGAGCAGAAGGCAAAAAGACTATTTGAAATCAAAACAAGAAACAAACAAACAAACAAACACAAAAAGAGGCGCAACAAAATGGTAGAGTGAGAGAGAACTCTGAGAAACTCCTCTGGAGATTGCAACTAATAAAACTCCTATACCTCAATATAGGACCCTCTTCACAGTGCACAATCACAGCTAAGAAACCCACTCATCACATTAAGGTATTGCAGGTGGGGAGATAATTAAACAAAGAAGATATAAAAGAGGAAGTGTGGAGACATGACTGCATCTGGGTGCCCACTTAAAACTCTACTGCTGAGGGAGGGAGGAGGAAAAGGTGGTGGCAGAGCACTCTGGACCTCACTTGGTCCATGGAACAGAGGAAAGGAGACCCAGAAATGGGGACATGAGATACCACAACAACCTCACTTTGGCCCTCAGGAGGTGCAGACTGGTCCACAAAATGCAGTGGCTGGACTTCACTCTTGTTCCCAGAGGAAGGGGAACAACTGGGCAGTAAGGAACCACAGCACGAATGCTCAGGCCAGGAAAGAGAAGGAGAGAGTGGGCTGCATGCACATTTCTAGGCCTACAGGCAGCACAATTTGAAAGACCAACACATAGGACTGACTTCAAGGCTCAGGGCAAAATCTGCATGAGGGGTAAACAGAGAACAGAAAGGTGCAATCACGTGCAAACTCTTTGCACAATGCGCAGAGCAACAGGAAGAAAAAAAAAGCCACAAACTCCTCTGCCCCACAGATCTCTGCCCACTCAATATCTGCAGTGAACACCAAAGAAACTGTAGCAGTGAGGGTCCAGAGAGGCTTCCAAAATGAGAAACCAGAGAAAGGGTGCTTGAAACAAAGAGATGACCCAAAAGAAACAGAGCTCGAAGCAACAACTCTAAAAATGCTTAAGGAACTGAATTATAGTTTTAACAGAGAAATAGCAATCATTAAAGAAGACTTACAAACAATTACAAAGAAGCAGCCAATGATGACTACATTAACTGAAATGAAGAACAGAATAAAAGGTACAAACACTAGATAAAATAGAAGCACAAAGCAGTGATTTGCATGAAAACCCAGCAGATAATACCTAATCAGAACAGGTAGAAACTAATATCCTAAAAAATTGAGGATAGCTTGATATTCCTCTGTGACTATGTCAAACATGAAAATATTAGAATAATAGGTGTACCAGAAGACACAGAATAAAAGCAGGGGATCAAAAAATTATTTGAAGAAACGAATTTCAGTATAAAAAAGGTAATAAGAGATGAAAACAGACATTTCATAATGATAAAAAGGACAGTACGACAACAAGAAGACATGACACACGTCAATATATATGCCCCCAACCAAGAAGCACTAAAATTTATAAAGCAAGTATTTAAAGATCAAAAAGTTGAAACTGACAAAAACACAATTATAGTAGGAGACCTAAACACCCCCTTGACAGTCATAGACAGATCATCCAAACAGAAAATAAATGAAAAAATATGAGCTCTAAATGATTCATTACAACAATTGAACATAATTGACATTTACAGGACACTTCGTCCTACAACACAAGACTATCCATTCTATTTTAGTGCACATGTGACATTTTCCAGGATAGACCATATGCTGGGACACAAAACTAGCTCAACAAATTCAAGAAAATTGAAATCATACAAAGAATATTCTCAGACCACAAAACCTTGAATTGGACATCAACTGTACAGAAATAGGAGAAAAAAAACATATATATATATATATATATATGGAGGTTAGGAAACCTGTTATTAAAAATGACTGGATCAAAGAAGAAATGAAAGAAGAAATTTAAAAACACATAGAAACAAAAGACAATGAAAATAGAATGTATTAAAACAATTGGGACACATTTAAAGCAGTAATAAGAGTGAAACTTCTGTTTAAAGAGTGAAATTTATGTCATTACAGGCCTATCTCAAGAAACAAGAATAAGCACAAATAAACAACTGAACATCTCATCTTAAAGAACTAGAAAAAGAAGAAGAACAACAATAATTACAAAACCTAAAATCAGCAGAAGGAAGGAAATAATAAAAATCACAGCAGAAGCAAATGAAAAAGAGAACAGAAAAATGATAGAGAAAATTAATTCAATGAAGGGATTGTTGTTTGAAAAAAGATAAACAAAATTGACAAGCTCCTGGCTAGACTCACCAAAGCATAAATGGAAAGAACATAAATATCCAATATTAGAAATGAAATGGGAGAAATTATGCCTGATACCACAGAAATACAATGGATCATAACAAAAATTATGAAGGACTACATACCACCAAATTAAACAGTCTTGAAAAAATATATGTTTCTAGAAACATATAGACTATTTAGATTGAACCAAGAAGAATTAGACAATCTAAATAGACCCATCAACAGGAAGAAAATTTAAGCAATCATCCAAAACCTCCTTAAAGGCATAAGCTCAGACCCAAGTAGTCTCACCAACTAGGTTTATCAAATATTCAAAGAGGAACTAATGCCTGTTCTGCTCAAACTCTCCCAAAAAATTAAAGAAAAGACAACTTCCCAACTCTTTCCATGAGGCCAAAATAACCCTAATACCAAAGCCTGGTAAAAATAACAAAAGAAGAGACCGGTAGATGAATATGGCTGATGAACACACGTGTGAAAGTCTTAAATAAAATACTGACAAAAAATACAATAATGCACTGAAATTTTTGTACACCATAATCAAGTGGGATTCCTTCAACAAAAACAAGGATAGTCAACATACACAAATCAATCAATGTGATACACCACATAAACAAGCATAAGATAAAGAATATATGATTCTACCAATTGATGCAGAAAAAGGATTTGACAAGATATAACATCCATTTATTATCAAAACACTTAATAAAATAGGTATAAAAAGAAAGTACCTCAACATAATAAAGGCAATGTATGACAAACCCTCAGCTAATATTTTAATGCATGGGGAACAAGGAAGGCTATTCTAAAATCAGAAATAAGACAGGGATGTCCCCTGATACCACTGCTATTCAAAGTTGTACAGGAAGTTCTAGTCAGAATGATCAGGTAAGAGAAAAAAAATTAAAGGCATCCAAATTGGGAGAGAAAACGTTAAACTGTCACTTTTTGCAGATGACATGATCTGTTATATAGAAAATTCTAAAGACTCCATCAAAAAATTATTAGAAATAATAAACAAGTACATTAAAGTTTCAGGATATAAAATGAATGTCAAATGCATTTCTATATACCAACAATGAAACTTCAGTAAAAAAAGAGAGAAACAATGCCTTCTGTGATTTCAATGAAAAGAATAAAATACCTAGGAATAAACTTAATAAAGAACGAGAAGGACTTATATACCCAAAATTATAAGAACTTAATAAAGAACGAGAAGGACTTATATACCCAAAATTATAAGACACTATTGAGAGAAATTGAAAAGGACACAAAAATATAAGAAGAAATTTCACATTCATGGATTGGAAGAATCAACTTAGTTAAAATGGCTAGATTATCCAAAGCAATATACAAATTTAATGCAATTCCCATCAAAATCCCACATTCTTTCAAGAAATTGATAAAAATAATAATCAGATTCATATTAAATCACAGAAGACCCCAAATTGCCAAAGCAATCCTACATAAAAAGAATAAGGATGAAGGTATCACACTCCTCAATTTCAATCCATACTATAAATTGTCAATAATCAGGACTGCTTGGTATTGACAGAAAAACAGACACACAGACCAAAGGAACAGAATTGAAAACCCAAAAATAAACCCACAAAAATATGGACAGTTAATTTTTGACAAAGGAGTAAAAACTATACAATGGGACAAAGAAAGACTAATAAATGGTGCTGAAAAATTTGAAAAATCACATGCAAAAGAATGAACTTGAGCTGGGAACTCTCACCATATAAGAAAATTAACTCAGACTGGATTAAAGGTCTAATAAGACTCAAAACAATAAAGTGCGTAGAAGGAAACATTGGTACTAAACTTATAAACCTCGGACTTAAGGAAGCCTTCATGAACCTGACCTGAAAGGCAAGGGAAGTAAAAGCAAAAATAGATGAATGGGACTATATCAAACTGAAACCTTCTGCACATCAAAATAAACTATCAACAAAGCAAAGAGACAGCCAACCAAATGAGAATAAAATATTTGCAAACAATTTCTCTGATAAGGGGTTAATATCTAAAATATATAAAGAATCTGACAAAATCAATAGTTTTATGTTTATTTTGGAACAAGTGGGGAGGGGATGGGAGAAGGGAGAAGGGGTGAGAGAGGAGGGACAGGGAGCTAAATATATGGTAATAGAAAGAGAAAAAAAAACCTGTACAACTCAACAATAAAAAACAAACAATCCAATTTAAAAATGGGCAGAGGACCTGAATAGACACTTCTCCTAGAAAGCCATAAATGTGTTGAATAGATATATGAAAAAAATGCTCAACTTCATTAGCTGTTAGGGAAATGAAAATCAAAACCACAATGAAATATGAAACCTCACACCTGTTAAAATGGCCATAATCAAAAAGATAAGAAATAACAAATATTGGAGAGTGTGTGGAGAAAAAAGAACACTCATGCACTGCTGATGGGAATTCAAATTGGTACAACTACTATGGAGGACTGTGGGTAGGTTTCTCAAAAAATTAAAAATATAATTATCATATGACCCAGCAATTCCACATGAGAGTATCTATCCAAAATATTTAAAAACCTTAGTCTGCAAAGATATATGCACCACAATGTTCATCATAGCCCTATTCACAGAGGCTAAATCATGGAAGCATCCTAAGTGAACTCTGATAGATGACTGGATAAACAAGCTGTTGTACATATATACAACGGAATATTACTCAGCCATAAGAAAAGGCAAAATGAAGCCATCTACAATAACATGGATGGACCTTGAGATCATCATGCAAAATGAAATAAACCAGACAGAAAAAAACAAAAAAACATATAATTTCACTCATTTGTGAAGCACAAAACTGAAAGCAACAAAGAAACAAAAACTCATAGACACAATTGATAGTTTAGTTGTGAGTGGTTGTTTTAGAGTGTGACAGGGAAGGAGTGGGAGAGGAGATATAGTTTCAAATATAAGGTGGTAGAAAAAGAACTGACTCTGTGATGAACACATAACTCAAAACTTAGATGATGTATGGTAGAATTGTACACATGGAACTGATGTTATTTTTACTAACCAATGTCACCCCAGTAAGTTTAACAATAAAAATAATTACATAACACTTCATAGCATTTATAATACCTGATAATACATTATAGCTTTAATCTTTACTGAATTTCTGTCACAACAAAATTTAAACTTTATGATGACAGAGATTTATTCTAATTAACTGGTGTATCTCCAAATGTCTAAGACTGTGCCTGGCACACAGTAGATTCTCTATAAATAATTATTGAAGACTAAATAAACTTAAATCTCAAAAAAAGACATAGGATAGCTGAACAGATAAGAAAACAATGCTAATGCATATGCTGCCTACAAGAGACCCACCTCAGATGGATAGACATACACAAAGTGAAGTAAAGGTATAAAAAATATATTTCATGAAAATGAAAATGAGAAAAAGCTGTGGTAGCATTTCATTCCTTTAAGCCAATTAAATATTATAAAATAGTGTACTATCTAGGGGTAGAAAACACCATACTGTACCATGTAGAAACAGACAAAGAAACAAATTTCACAAATAGGTCAAACCACAAACAGAATTACTAATAATCATAGAGAAGAGAAAAGATTTTTCATTTGCCCTTGATAATAAAAGGAGGTCTGAGTGGACTCTGGATTCTAATTTTTGTCCTTCCATCTTTTTAATTGTGTCTTAAAGGCTAGTTATTATACCAATATGATAGCACTCTTAAAATTTTTCAATTTAGAAGTTTTTCAAATTCAAGACATCCATTGTTTGGCCAAAACCAGTAGACTTCATAGTTTAATTTTTTGGGGGTCCCATTGGTTAGTAAAAATTATATTAGGTTCCAGATGTACAATTCTACAGTACATTATCTATGTGTTGCATATGTGTTCAACACTGAGAGTCAGTTTTCTTTCCCTCACCATATATTTGACACCCCTCTCTCCTCTCCCACCCACCAGACAATACCCTCAGGTCACCACTAAATTATTGCTATGTCCAGTATTGACTGTGTCCATGAGTTTTCGTTTTTTTCTTGTTTTCAGTTTTATATTACACAAATGAGTGAAATCAAATGGTTCTTGATTTTTTTTCTGTCTGGCTTATTTCGCTTATCATGATAATTTGAAGTTTCATCCATTTTGTCACAAATATTAATATTTCATCTTTTCTTATAGCACAGAAAAATTCTATGTGTGCATGCATCATAGCTTCCTTATTCAGTAATCTATCCAAGGGCGCTTTGGTTGTTTCCATGACTTCGGCACTGTGAAGAGTTCTGTGATGATCATTGGAGCACAAAAATCTTTGCAGATTAAGGTTTTCAAATTTTAAGGTGGATACCAATAAGTGCGTTTGCCAGGTCATATGGTAACTCAATTTCCAATTTTCTGAGGAGCCTCCACATTGGTTTCCAAAGTAGTTGTACCAAATTTCATTCCCACAAGCAGTGTGCAAGGGTTCCTATTTCTTCACGCATTCTCCAGCCTGGTTATTCCTTATTTTCTTGATAATAGCCATTCTAACAGCTGTGAGGTGAATATCTCATTGTGATTTTGATTTGCATTTTCCTAGTAGCTAATGAAACTGAGCATTTTCTTTTCATACGTCTGTTGGTCATTTGTATGTCTTCATGGGTGAAATGTTTGTTCAGGTCCTCTTCCCACTTTTTAATTGGGTTGCTTGTTTATTTATTGTTGAGTTGTTCATGTTTTTTAATATATTTTAGATATTATTTCCTTATGAGATACATTGTTTGAAAATATTTTCTCCCATTTGGTAGGCTCTCTCTTTGCTTTGTTGATGTTTGCTGATGTTGTTTGTTTGCTTGTTTGTTTGTTTCTTTGCAGTGCACAAGCTTTTTAGTCTGATACAGTCCCTTTCATTTATTTTTGCATCTTTTTCCCTTGCCTTTGAGGTGAGATTCATTAAGTCCTCCTTGAACCCGAGGTCTATAAGTTTAGTACCAATGTTTTCTTCTATTCACTTTATTGTTTCAGGTCTTATGTGGAGGGCTTTAGTCCATTTTGAATTAATTTTAGTATATCATGACAGTTCATAACTTAGATTTATTCTTCAGCATATCGTTTTCCAATTTTTCCAACACTATCTACTAAAAAAACTTTCTTTCCCCCATGTATATTTTCTGCTTTTTTGTTCACAAATTATTTGTCCATGTTTTTGGATTTTTTTCTTGGTTTTTGAGTCTGTTCCATGGTTCTCTGTGTTTGTTTTTGTGCCAATACCAAGCTGTATTGATTAGTGATGCTTTGTAGTATAAACTGAAATCTAAACGCGTGATCCCTCTAGCGTTAGTCTTTTAATGCAGAATTGCTTTGGCTATTTGAGGCCTTTTGTGGTTCCATAGAAGTCCCATAATATTTGTATGTATTTCATGAAATAATTTTTCTGGGATTTTGATGGAAATTGCATTAAATCTGTATATTGCTTTGGGTAATATGGCCAATTTAACTATGTTCATTCTTCCAATCCATGACCATGGAATATCGTTTAATTTCTTTGTGTCCTCTTCAATTTCTTTTAATAGTGTCTTATAGTTTTCAGTGTATAAGTCTGTCATGTTATTTGTTAATTCCCAGGTACTTTATATTTTTGTTGTGATTGCAAAAGGCATTGATTCTCTTATTTTTTCTTCTGAAGTTCTATTGTTTGTATATAGAAATGCAATTGTTTTTTGTACATTGACTTTATACCCTGCGACTTTACTGTATTTGTTTATTGTTTCTAATAGTTTTATTGGTGGAGTCTGAAATTTTCTATATAAAGGATCATGTCATCTGAAAGTAGTGCCATGTTGATGTCTCTCCCAATCTAGATACTTTTACTTATTTCTCTTGCCTGATTTCTCTACCTAGAACTTCAAGTACTGTATTGGATAGTAGTGACAACAGGGGCCATCCCTGTCTTATTTTTGATTTTAGGAGAATGGGCTTCAGCTTCTCCCCATTCAGTATGGTATTACCTGAATGTTTGTCATATATGGCCTATATTATGTTGAGGTACTTTTCTTCTATATCCATTTGATTCAGTGTTTTGATCATAAATATATATTGTATTTTGTCAAATGGTTTTTCTGCATCAATTGATATGATCACATGATTTTTATCTTTTCTTTTGTTTATGTGGTGTATCACATTGATTGATTTGCATATGTCGAACCATCCTTGTAATTTTGAAATGCATCCCATTTTATCACCTTGTGTAATCATTTTGATTCATTGTTGTATTTCATTTGCAAAAGTTTTGTTTAGGATTTTTGCATCTGGCTTCATCAGAGATATTGGTTTATAGTGTGTGTGTGTGTGTGTGTGTGTGTGTGTGTGTGTGTGTTGTGTTTACCAGGCTTTGACATTATGGTAAATGTTGACCTCACAGAATGAGTTAGGAAGTGCTGTCTCATCTTCAATTTTTTGGAAGAGTCTGAGAAGTGTAGGTGTTAGTTTTTCTTTGAATGTTCATAAAACTGATTAGTGAGACTGTCTGGTCCAAGGCTTTTGCCTTTGGGGAGGTTTAGGATGACTGTTTCAATATCTCTGGTATTGATTAGTCTATTTATATTATTTCTTCTTGGTTCAGTCTAGGTAGACTATATGTTTCTAGAAACCTGTCCATTTCTTCTAGGTTATTACATTTTTTGGCATAAATTCCTTAATAATGTTTTCTTTTACTCCTTTATATTTAGGTGGTATCAGTAATAATTTGTCTTCTTTCATTTATAATTTTGGTTTTTTGTTTCCCTTTTTTCTTCTTTTCATTAGCCCAGCCAGAAGTTTGTCAATATCTTTGCTTTTTTCAAAGAACCAGTTTTGTTGTATTACTTTTTCCTATTGTCTTTGTGTTCTTAATTTTGTTTGGCTCTTCTCTCATTTTTATTATTTTTTTCTTCTGCTGACTTTGGATTTTTTCTTTCCTTCTCTTTCTAGTTCTTTAAGAAGAGATTTTAGTCTGTTTATCTGTGATTTTTTTTTTCTTAAGATAGGCCTGGAATGATGTAAATTTTTCCCTTATTATTACTTTCACAGCATACCAATAATCTTGATATGTTGTGTTTTTTTTATTTGTTCTTTTATCCACTCATTTTTTTTTTTCTTTTTGGTATGTGGGTAGCTCCCTGACTGGGAATCAAACCCAGGCCACAGCACTGACAGCACCAACGCTGAAGCCTTAAGCCACTACACCATCAGGGAACTCCCTGATCCACTCCTTTTTAATAAGATGTTGCTAAATCTTAATGTATATGTGATCTTTTCTGCTTCTTCTTTTGCACTGATCTCAAATTTCAAAGCTTTGTGATTTCAAAATACACTTGGTATGATTTCAATCTTCTTAAATTTGTGGAGGTTAGTTTTGTGTCTGAGCATAAAGCCTATATTTGAGAATGGTTCATGTACACTAGAAAAAAATGCATAGTCTTGTGTTGTTTGATGAAGCTTTCTCTACATGTCAATTATATCCAATTCCTGCAATATATCATTTGAAGCTTATATTTTCTTATTTATTTTCTTTTTGGAGGATATTTCAATGGCTGTTAAGGGGGTGTTTAGGTCCCCTACTATTATTATGTTTTTGTCAGTTTTATCTTTTAGATCTTTCCATTTTTGCTTTGTATATTTTGGTGCCTCCCAATTAGAGGAATATATATAAATTAGTGTCATGCCTTATTGTTGTTGCATTGTCCCTTTTATCACTATGAAATATCCATTGTTGTCTCATTTCTTTTTTATTCTGCAGTCTATTTTATCAGATATCAGTATAGTAACTCTTGCTTTTCTCTGGATGCCATTTACTCTGAGTATTGTTTTTTACCCTTTCACTCTGAGTCTTTGTTTGTCCTTATGGCTGAGGTGTGTCACTTGGAGACAACATACTGATGGTTTTGTGATTTAATTCAGTATGCTAGTTTGTGCCTTTTTGTTGGTGTGTTTGCTCCATTTACATTTAGAATGATAATTGATATAAGCAGTTCCTATGGTCATTGCTTCCTTCCTTTATTTATTTTATTTTATTTTAATTTTGTTGTTGTACCAATATTTTGATCTTTTGTTTCAGGTTGAATAGTCTCCTTCAGTATTTAATGAAATGATTTCATGCTGGAGAATTTTCTCAGTTGTGTGTGTGTGTGTGTGTGTGTGTGTGTGTGTGAGTGTGTGTGTGTGTGTGTGTAAAGGTCTTTACTCCTCTTTCATATCTAAAGGATAACTTTTTCTGGATAAATTATTTCTGTCTGTTAGTTTCTTTCTTTTAACGTTTTGAATGTTTGATTCCACTCTCTCATGTCTTATAAGTTTCTGCTGAGAAGTCTGATGATAGCCTAATGGGCTTTCCTTTAAGGTTATAGAGTATTTTTTTCTCTACCTGACGAGAATACTTTGTTTTTAATTTTTTACATCTTCATTATAATGTGCCTTGGAGAAAATCTGCAGGGGTCCAGGTAGCTAGGGGACCTTCTTTATTCTTGAATTTGGGGTTTCAGATCTTCCCACAGATTTAGAAAGTTCTCATCTACTATTTATTTGGATAAGTTCTCTGTAGAATTCTGTGCACCTTCTGCTGTTCCTATTATTATAATGTTGTTCTTTCTTATGGAGTTAGATACTACTTGTACAGTCATTTCAGTTCTGAAGTTTCTATCGTGTTTTTGTGTTGTTTGCATGTTCCAGTCTTCGATATCACTAATTCTTTCCTTAATCTGGTAGGCCTTGTTTCCTATGGTAGTTACTTTATTTCTCAGGTCTTTTATTGTATTGCTTATATCTCAAACTCCTATTTGATTCCTTTTTATATGTTCAATTTCCTTGTTAAAATGTTTCTTTTGTTAACAGATTTTCTTTCTGATATCATTTATCTGTGTCTGGTACTGTGCCAATATTCTTTCAGCTGTCTGAGTGTCTTAAGAACTGCAGTCTTGTGTTCTGTGTCACTTAGATCACATGTTTAGAGATCTATATGTTCCTTTATTAGGGATTTTTTGTTTTCTTTATGAGTGGCTTTCAATCCTAAGGTACTCACTGTATTTGATAAGTTTTTGTTTTGTTTTGTTTTGTTTGTTTGTTTGTTTTTTAACTGGGCATGAAGACTTCTTTTTTGGCAGATACAGAGAGGTCAATTTTCCTCCCTCCCTCCCTCTCTTTCTCTTTTTCTTTCTTTCTTTCTTTTCTTTCTTTTACCAGTTTAGATCATTGTAGCATTTTCCAATATTTTATTCTTGATTGTTCAAACTCCTGTCTCTGGGAACTTTTCTGCAACATGGGCTTCCCATCTTTTGATCAAGTTGCCTTGGTGTATCTGATGTTCCTCCTCTTTGGGAAAATGTGGTAGACGATAGTGTGCTATGCCTCTGAGATAAGTTCTGGGGAAAGTTGGTGTGCCTGTGTTTTGCAATTCTCTTGACCCATGCTGCCATTTTCTGTGGGGTTAGTATTTTTTTGGAAAGTGCACAAGTTTGTTTGCTAAGAAGGTAATGAAAGTTTGCCTTTTTTTGCTGGCTATTAAAGGTAGAGTTGGAAAGATGAACTTTGGAAGAGAGTTAGGAAAAGTAGCAAAGCTTTGTGTCTATAGTTTTTGCCAAGGTCAGGAAGATACAGGTTTTAGCTGCTTTGTGTCCCAAGTTCACTTCCCTGGGTGCTGGCTTTGGTATAACACAATTCTGTTCATCAGTGGTGCCCAGGCAAGCAGAGAGGGTGCTGCCAGCTCTGCCTTTCTCTTTTCTCATGAGCCTGTGTTTCACGCAGGGCCATGTTTTATTCTGGTCAGTAGTTCCATGGCTCCTGGCTGTTAGTTTCAAACTCTCCCACAGCTGATTTGTAGTAGAGCCAGCACTGCTGTGCCTGTACCACATTGCATCTGGGGCTCTATTCTTCCACAGAGCAGTTTAGAGCCTTTGTTCAGTGCGGTGGTTGGGGCCACGGAACACTGCTGTTAAGTTCAGGTTTTAACTCACCTCACTGATAGTTTCACAGGTTTTCAGCCACACACATCTGCTCTTGTCAGTTCTCAGCCTCTAACCCACCAGGGATTGTCCTTCTTTACAGCTTGTGTCCCTGGGCCCCCACCGCACTCCTTCTTCTGTCAGCCCCAGATTGCAGTCTACAGCCTTGTCTCTGCTCTGTTCCCTTCCCTGCTCTACCTCCGTAGAATTTTAATAGATACTGAAACCAGTAAGTATTTTATTGTCTAATTAAGGAAGCAAAATGCTTCTTTAAAAATCACAAAAGATGCAACCCTCACAGATCTAACATTTTATTTTCAGAGATTGCCTAAGAAAGATGCATAACCCGATCTTTCAACATCTGTTCCAAAACACAAGGAATCATGTGCTTTTCCCACTTTGAACAGAATAAAGTTTAAGATTTGCTAAGGTTGGATCCAGAGCCTATTTGGCTATCTCCCTGATGCATATGCATTATCTATATGATGGAGATAATAGACCATCTCTGAAAAGAATGGGATAATAGAAAAAAAGAGACTCAAAACAAGTGTTTACCAGAGTCTTGTTTGCCCAAAAAACTAGTTTCACAAATATTTCATCCTGCCAATCTAAATTTTAAAGAGCAAAAATGATTGTTATCACTTCCAAATTTCACTAGATCCCTACATGCTTAGGGTCTGATATCCATGACCTCCTAGCTGCAGCAGTCCAGGAAGCTAGCAGTGTGTCTCAGCCACTGAATTCTTATGGCTGACTCACCATATTGTGAAGACTAAAAGAGTAATACTTTTCCTCCCACCTGTAAATTCTTCTAGCAGGACTAATAATCAAATTAACAGAGATTAACAGGATACAATCAAAGTTTTAATATATGCACATGGGTAATTCACATATGCATGAAAATTCCAATCAGTGAGGCAACATTGGGTATATAAGACATTTTTTGACAAAGGAAAAAAGAAGGGAGGTGGGGTATTAGATTTCAGAAGTGAGAATGGGTAATGTACAAGTACCTGAGGAAGAGTAGAACATAGGTGGCAGGCAAATTCTTGCTAAGAAACTCAGACACTATGGAACTGTTGGGAGCCATGCATGCTGGCTTTAGGGAAGCATTACTTGTTTTACTTCTGCATCTGGAGGGTGAGTACTTGGAATAATTGCCTTGGGGAATTGACTCCCTCTCATTTACTCTGACCTTCAAGTTAACTGGTAGATAATAAAGGGCGTGTACTGCTCATTGAGGAATGTGGCTGATTCGGCCAGTTCCTTGGGAGACATAAAAAAATGATAACTGGATAATGGAAGACATGGCCCTAGGTAAACTGACCTCCTTTGTTCGCTCTGACCTTTAGACTATTGGTAGAGAGTTAATGATAATTGATGATCTGTTTTTGAGGAAGGAAATGCAAATTTGTTTCTGCTGTACTGCAAGTACGCTGTATATATATATTGGTGAGGGAAAATAAACTTGGGGCTTCAGTATTTACTGGAGTCCTCTTGGTAACTCTCTTCTCTGTCTCTTTTCATTAATCCTCACCCCCCCCCAGGCTGTTCGATTCATCGGCTGGTTCTGATATGGAACACAGGGTGTATCTAGCTAATTGTGACTGCCTAATGTCCTCTCATTTACCATACTTAATTCAATTAGGCTAAGGCAGCATTCTAAGATTTTCTGTCTGAATCAGTGCAACAGGAAAGGGTGGGGGAGTGTCACAGCTTCTTCTTCAGTCTTGTTTCTTAATAAACAGCTTAAAATCAATATCCCCAAAAGAAGCTTGAGTGTGGCAAAAGTTTCGTTCCCTTCAGGTATGACCATGGAAATAGAAAAGAATAAAGAACATCGAGTAGAAGTTAAAATGTTGGCTGTGTTTTAAGATGCATCTGTGTAGATGATGAAATAACCACTATTTGTTACCAGAAGAGTGTTACAGTGCATGTCGGTGAGACTGCAATTACATATTCAAGAAATAAAGAGTGGCCAGGGATATGTTGATCACTGCAACAAGGAGGGAAAATGGGTGGCATGTTCGGAAAATATGTCATTTAAAAATGGAGTGTTTTAAGGAAAAATAAACTATTCTAGTAAAGAGGATGAAGAAGGACTCCTATAATACCTTCAGGCCTAATAGTAGTAGGGCTGTGTGAAAAACATGCATAAGGTAGGCAGTGTCCTTGAGAGAAATCCATGATTTGTAATACAAGAAGATGAAGTGCTGTAGTTCCCCTTATTCATGGTTTCACTTTCCACAGGTTCAGTTACCTGCAGTCAACAGTGGTCTGAAAATATTATTTGGAAAATTCCAGAAATAAACTATAAGTTTAAATTGCATGCCTTTCTGAGTAGTGTGAGGAAATGTCATGCCATCCTACACTTTCCTACCTGAAACTTGAATAATCTTCTTGTCTACTGTATCCACACTGTATATACTACCCACTCATTGGTCACTTAACTACCATCTGGATTATGAGAAAGAAAAAGAGAGAGAGATGAGATAGATGGATAAATAGATGAGAGATGAGACATTCTTTTATTACATTACATATTATAATCACTCCATTTTATTGCTAGTTTTTGTTGTTAATCTTTTACTATGCCTAATTTATAAACTAAACTTTATCATATGTATGTTCAGTGCTATCGGCTGTTCCAGGCATCCAGTGGAGGTCTTGGACTGTATCCCCTGCAGATAAGTGGAGATTACTGTATCAGAAAACTGAAATAAATTTAAAACCACTTAAAATTTGAGTAGGCTAGGGAGAGGAGAAAGGGGAGGGGATGGGAGAAGAAGAGGGGAAGCTAAATATAAGGTGATGGAAAGAGAAGCCACATTAGGTGGTGAACTTATACAACAAGTTGACAATACACTGTAGAATTGTATGCCTGAAATCTATGTAATCCTTGCTAACAGATGTCACCCCAATAAGACTAAAAAAAATGAATTAAAAAGAAAAAAATTATAAATGATATTCATATGTAAAATACTCTGAAATACAGTAACTGTACTTTTATATGAAATATTTTACATAAAATTTATTATACATAAAAAAATTGAATCAGTAGTTAAAATTTACTCTTAATCCCTCACCACTGCCCTTTGCCATATGAATGAACTCTGGTGGCTTTATAGGTGATTTCAATCCAATAATCAGAAAATAACTAATGTCAATCTTATAAAATTGTTCTAGAGTTATATTGTATTTCTTACTTATTTTGTACAATTGGAAGACATTTATTTGGCAATAATAAACACCTAAATTAGGACAGAGGTTAGCTCTAGATGTGGGAAGTGGAGGGCCATGTAATCATGCTAGTACACATACCATAGTTTGAGAGTTCTGGTAATATTTTACTTTTTAGTCTAGTTGGTTAGCATATATATTTTTATTTTTCTATTTTTCATAGTTTTTATACATATAAAATGTTTTGTAAATTATGTTTTAAAAAACCAAACGGTTGCAGAGGAACTCAATGTCATTTGCGAATAATTTATTTTGAGGGTATTGACTGTGAGACAAAGACAAGAGAAGGTAGTAGAAATTTAAAGGGGCTATGGCAGTTCAAGAAGACCTCTTTTGTGCTCACATTTTTTCCAAGATGAGATTATTGAGTATTTTTAGTTTTTATGGGGAAAAAAGCAAATAAAGATTCTGAAAATATATGAGGAAAGTCCTACACAGCACTCTAGATAAGATGGAATAATACTGAACCATGAGAGATTTTTTCAAAACAGAGGAATAGAAATCTCACACTCTGAAGCTGAGGAAATTCATACGTAATTGGATGAGAAGTTAAAGAAACTTATGTTTCATATGCTTAAATATCTCTATGAAATAGAAGCCATATACACTAAGGAATTCCTTAACCTGTGCTCAAATACCAGCAATGATTAAATATTAAGATTCTCACTACTTCTTCAGCAGGATATCAATCTTTGGATGGCTTTGTTTATGCTGTACTTCGGTTCTGAAATTTGTTTGCTTGTAGTTTTGTTTTAAGCAGTAGCTTCTAATAGGGATTCTATATCTGTTATTTGGGACATTATGTAACAGCGGGACATCACATAGCAGCAGGCCATCACTTTCTGCAAACTAACATTTTATTTGTTACATCTTCACATATTCATATTATTTGTACAATAATCCTTTGTAGTGAACAAAAAACAGAACATTTTTGTCACTAATTTTAATCACTTGAAAGATACCTTTGCCATTTTTACATCCCTAGAAGTTATATTGAATTTTATACTTTGATATGAATTATATATTCCAAATATTTTATTTTAGTTGCATCTATAATAAAACTATCATTTGTTTTGAACTTCCTTGAACTAACAGTTAATTACATTTAGAATGCCTTTACAAATTTTAATTAACAGAACTGAAAATTTTTATTTTGTTGAAATAATTTTTAAGTGGTTTTGAACCCATTACATACTATAGAAATGACTTTAAGTGAAAAACGGATTTCTGGACAATTTTTAACATGTGTTTTTAACTTAACACTTTAGGTACCAATTACAAGTACTACATTATCTTATACAAAGGCTGTCCAGAAAAAATCCAGCAATAAATGCCTCTATTTTTCATACACGTGGCTGGTTACTTTCTGGACTGCCCACATATATACTGATTGTCACTACATTTCTACATATTTTTGTTTTGGTTTAGAAATAGTTGGAAACAACTACATTTCCAGTCTGTAGTTCATATTCACTTTATTTCTTTCTACTTTTGGTGGAAGGAGTGATTGGATGATATTCTGAGATCTCTACGATGACTATCTTTCAATATTGGTGTTAATATTTTCCTTAGAAAACTAATTTGGAACTATGAATTAGTTTTGAATCCTTTGGAATCTAAATAAAATTACAGGAGTCAATAAAATATACTAGACTTCCCATTAATTGGAACTCAAGTAACTGGCAAACTCTCAAACAACTTGTGATTTTGCCAGTTGCTTGAAAGTTCGCCGGTTGCTTGAGAGTGGCAGTTGTTTGAGTTTTCGTGAATGGAGGGTTTACTTACATTTATCCGACATCTACTAATCCCCATACATGCCAGTTAACTGAGACTTCACTATAGAAGATTAACAGAAGAATGAGTACAAGTCCATTTTCACTCAAAGATAATTGCTCCCATTTGAATATACAAAAGGGTTTCTCCAATATTAACCTTTAAATTCACTTCCTTTCACAGCATTAGCTCTCTCTGACTTACTC
The DNA here is from genome assembly GCA_004026885.1 of Lyroderma lyra. Taxonomy (NCBI): domain Eukaryota; kingdom Metazoa; phylum Chordata; class Mammalia; order Chiroptera; family Megadermatidae; genus Lyroderma; species Lyroderma lyra. The sequence goes on from PVJL010013246.1 coordinate 26,500, forward strand.
CATATTCCTATCTGTTCTTTTTCTTTACAATTGCTTGCACGTATTTCCTCATCTTTATTTTCACTGTCACTGCCCTCTTTCATAATATTAGTACTTAAAGCCTGAACTACCAGTAACATCTCCTAAGTGATCTCCTTTCTCAATTATCTATCTTTCTTACAACATCATGGACATGTTCAACATTCCACTGTTCTAATGACTTTAAGAAAAACATCTCAGTCTTTCAAACAAGTTTTTTAACTACTTTTTCCAAGCATGCCTTCCTAGCTTTAGCACTTTTTATATCTTCACATGTAGTATACTTTATAACCCGGTGTGGTTTTTCTCCCAAATCAACTATAACACTCTGACATTTGAGACTTTGCTAAAATATTACTCCTCTTGTTTCTCAAAGATTCCTATCAAGTTGAACTATACTTTTAAAGGTACAACTTGATTCTATTTCCCCAAGAGACCATAAAGTGTAAGTATTACAAATATACCTACTGTTGTCAGACTGACTGGATTTAAAGGGGTTTTCGGAAAAAAACTCCAGCCATAAATACCTCTATTTTTCATATTATATGGCTGGATAATTTCCACACAGCCCTCTTATACTGGGATCTACCATTTACTACCTGTATAATTTTAGATAAATAATTTATTCATATTGTGGTTTGTGAGAAGCATCCAAATTTTTCAAGGACAACTTGGGAAAAACAAAAATTTTAAGAATATAACACATGTATTGAATTTTTCTTATATGTAGTAATTTGGAAAAACAACTTCATCACAATGCTAAAACATATCTCAGAGTCTGGTTAATAATTTTCAATTTATGGATGGACAGTAATATTCATGGTAAAAATTATATTATTTATCACACAGTTAAAAATTGCAAACCATAATGATGAGAAAAAAATTAAAACCAAGTCAGAAAGAAGAGGCATGTTTTGGAAGGTTTATTTTGTATTTGGGGGGCTAGATATTGACAGCTTTATTCTAAAGTTATATGGGTATTGAAAGAACCTGGAAACATCAAAACAATTTTGCTAAAGTAAAATGAAGTTGGGATACTTATGACACTTGATTTCAAGACTCATTAAAAGCTACAATCTAGTGTTGGTGTGAAGTTAGAAACATAATTAGTGGAACATAACAGAAAAACCAGAAAAAAACATATACATATGGTTAACATTTTCTACAAATGCTCAAAGTCAATATAATAAATAAAATTATTCTTTTTAGCAATTTGAGCTGTAATAATTGTTTATCCACATGCAAAAAGTGAATCAGAGTTTTTTGCATAATTAACTTAAAATACATCAAGACATAAATATAAATATCTAAACATTTAAAACTTTAAGAGAAATTTTGTGTGATTTTGGTTAAGGAAAATATGTAATATTTCTAAACCTCATTTATAACATAAAAGAAATCTGTAGAAATCATACTAATAATTGAGGCTTTATTAAAATTAATTTTTGCTTTTTGAAAGGCACTACTAGATAATGAAAAGAGAAGCCATACACTGGAGAAAAATTTTTGAGAGAAAATATCTCCAAATGTAAGCACATGAAAAGATGCTTAATGTTACTAGTCATTATGGAAATTCAAATCAAAACCACAATGAAGTATTGCTACACACTTATTAAAATGGCTGAAATAAGAGACTGACATACCAGGTGTAGCTGGAACTCTTACACATTGCTGGGGTGAATGAAAAACAGTACAGTCGCTTTGCAAAACACTGATCAGTTTGTTAAAACGTTAAACATGCACTTTTGATTTCACGCAGCCATTTTCCTCACAGGTATTTACTCAAGCAACAAAAAAGTGTGTGTGTGTGTGTGTGTGTGTGTGTGTGTGTGTGTACACACAAATATAGCATCGTTATGTACATTCACAGAAATATTTATAGCATATTTATCTGTACAGTCATGTGTCATTTAGTGGCTGGGATATGTACTGAGAAATACATCATTAGGTAATTTTATAATTGTGGAAACATCAGAGTGTACTTACAGAGACCTACATGCTAGAACCTACTACACATGTAAGCCATATGGTATGGTCAATTGCTACAAGTCTGTGCAGCATATTATTGTACATAACAATATTACATTAAATCAAGCACAAGAGAAAATGATACCATCAAGAATCATAGTAAACATGAGACATATGAGGCTAGCTCCAGCATAACATAGAACAATGTTTTAGAGTAAACTGTTTTTCTTTTAAGTAGATAAAGTATGGTCTAAAATAACAATAAAAAGTATAGTATGGTAAATATATAAACCAGTAATATAGTAATTTATTTTCATTATCAATTATTATGTACATAATTTTATATGCTATATTTTTATACAACCGGCAGCACAGTAGTTTTATTTACACCAGCATCACCACAAACATGTGAAAAATGCCTTATGCTATGATGTTGCAATGACTATGAATGACATCACTAGGCAATAGGAAATTTTAGCTCCATTATAATCTTATTGGACCAACTTCATATATGCAGTCCATCATTAACTGAAATGCAATTGTGCAGCAGATGACTTTGATAAGATACCCAAAGACTCCAACACATTTCTGAGCTTCACATTAAGCCATTCTCCACACTGTATCATCAACTTGGGGAAGAATATGTGGCCTATTTAATATTAACATGTATCTATTAGTTGTTTACAAATCAAAAGTGGTAGATGGGTGATGAACAGCAGGCACTGAGTTAATAACACATTGTAGTCTCTTGGTATTGAGACTAAAAATAAATTATTAATTCAATCATTTTTCTGAGTATAATATACTAGCCATTGAGTTGGGGGTTTTGATGTGCAGCTAAGATGAGCCAGAATGTTCCCTTTTTTATGGGAGGGATAGCCATAAAATAAATGAGACAAATACATAAGCAAGTAGGAAAAACACAAGGCAGAGTCAAAAACACTATTAGTGATGCAAGCAATTTTCTGTGGTTGTAAAGAAGGAATAATTCTCATAAGAAATCACAGTAGTTCATGAAGCCCAAGACAGTATTTTTATCATTAAATGTGGCTATTTCTTCATTTAAGTATTTATGAAACAAAGACATCTGTCAGATGAATAAAATGGTATGGTTCTTTACCTTCTACAGTATTGCCACCAAAATAACATTAATCAACTCTAAGTTTTTTATCTTAAACAGAAAAAAAATTATATCAATGCATTTCAAAGAGCTTTCATAATGTGAATGACTGCTGAATACCAAAGCACAAAGGACAACTGTTAGGGAAAGTTAACATCTTTAACCATGGGAAAATGACTTTCATGGTGTCCTCTGCCCTCATAAGTAAAACTAGCCATGTAAATGACATAAGGAATTCTATCTTATTAATTCTATCTTGTATCCTTATTACCAGTGATTGATAAAATTCTGTAATTAGAATAAAATAAATTCACAATTATTTGATTGATATGTAATAAATTATGTTCTCTTTTATGGACAGAATAGGGCCAGTTTGCTATTATATATTAAATTTATATATGGAATTTTACTTCATTTGATTAAAGAAGTAACTAAATATCAAATGTATGACATTGAAAACTTTGACCAGTGAAGTGTTAGATAAAATGTAATTTGAAATTTTATGTGATATGCAACATAGAACCGAAAGTTCTAGCCAGAGCAATAATGCAATTTTTTTAAAGTAAAGAAAAAAAAGACACACTGATTGAAAATGAATAATATTGTTGCTATTTGCAGAGGACATAATTGTGTACATACAAAATCTCAAGGAATCAGCAAGTCCCTTAGAAGAAATTAGTATGTCTAGTAGTGTCATCATGTACAAGAGCAACACAGAAAAATCAGTGTATTTCCATATATTAGCAGTGAACAGCTGGAAACCAAACTCAAATTACAATGTGATTTATAATCACTCCAGAGAAAATAAAATAGGTATACACATACTCCAAATTTTAAAAGTTGTTTTGTGAAACCCACTGTTAAGGTAATAAAAATAATAGATATAGACTGGGAAAAATATTTGTAATTTTCCTATTCAACAAGAACTTACATTTAGAATATATATAAGGAACTCTCCAAGCTCAACAGTGAAAATACAATAAATCTAGTTAATAAATGGGAAAAACACTTAAAATGACATGTGATCAAAGAAGAAATACAGATGGTAAATAAGTACATGAAAAGATATTCAATATCATTGCTATGAAGGAAATGGAAATTAAAAGTACAATGATATAAATTTATTGCAATGGCTGATATAAAAAATAGTGGTTACACTACAATAAGATTTCACCTCACACCTGTTAGAATATCTATAATAAAAAAGATGAGATAAATATTTGAAGGGATGTGAAGAAAATGGAACGCTTGTATACTATTGGTGGGAATGTAAAATAGTACAGCCACTACATAAAACAATATAGAGCTTCCACAAACATTTAAAAATAAAACTACTGTATGATCCAGCAATCCCTCTTCTGGTCATAAATGCAAGGAAAATAAAAACAGATCTCATGTTTATTGCAGCATTATTCACAATAGCCAAGATATGGAAATGATCTAAATGTTTTTCAATGAATGAATGAGTAAAGAAGATGTCACACTCACACACACACATACAAAATGGGATATTATATAGCCATGAGAAAGCAGAAAATCCTACCATTTGCAGCAAAATGAAATAACTTCATGGATATCAATGTTAAATTAAAGAAGTCAAACAGAAAAAGACAAATACTGTATGATCTCACTTATATATAGATTCTAAAATAGGCAAACTCATTGAAGCAGAAAGAATGGTGTTTTCCAGAGGATAGAGAGTTGGAGACATGGAGAGATGTTAGTAAAAGGGTGCGTATAAGTTGAATGAGTTCTGGGGATCTAATGTAAAGCATGGTGATTATAGTTGATAATACTGTATCATATACTTGAAAGTTTATAAGACAGTAGATCTTAGAAGTTCCACCACAAAAAAATGGCAATTATGTGATGTGATAAAAGCATAGTATTTTACTTTTTATTCATTTTTATTGCAAAAGACTCAATGTCAAGAGAAATGTTAAAAACAAATAAGTGTTAAGATCAGAAACAAGACATGGGGAAGACAAAAAAAGTGTAAGTGAAATAAAGTTCTGTCTTTGGAATTCTCAAAACAAGGCAGCCAACACCAAGACAATTACTTAGTGACAGCGTCAATGAACAGACTTATACACATTGAAGTACAATAGCCTTCATTAAAATGAGAATCTCTCTCTGAAGAAAATTCTAGTTGATAATATACTGCAAAATGACTATGTATATTTGACTAGAATGATAATTATCATTTTTGTTACATTGCAACTTCAAGTTTTCTTCTGTGTAACCATTTTTAGATTACTTTTCAAGTTAGGGCATAGTATTATTTTTGTACTTGAAATTAGCATAGAACATGAAATCATATTATACATATTTTCAATAAGTTAGTTATTTTAATTAGAACATTTCCCTGGATCGGTACAGAAAAACTTCTATGATAAACCTTTAAATCATTATCTTACCAGATCAAATAAGAGACTGCCTCAGTTCCATTAAAAACTTGAAAATGCCAAGGTCAAATATGATTAGGTAAAGGTAATAATAACCTTTCAAATATAAAACCTGATAATTTTAACATAAGTACCAATGTAAAGTGACATGTTGAAATGCTGAAGTATAGAGCAAATTAATAATATACATGTGTTAGGACTAAGGAGAGAAAAATTTTTGATATGAATATTTAAAAGTTACATAGAATTTCCTAATGGGCCAAATAAAAAATTCATTTTTAAATTACCAGAAAAATACATTTTATATAATACAAAATTTATTTTTAAAATTAGCCATTTAATGCCAAACTAGTTCAATGTACCTCGGCCCCTTTTCATCTCTATGGCTTCCATTACCTCTAAAATAATTGTGAAATACATATGAAAAAAAGTATATAATGTACATACACCATTTAAAGAATAATGATTAAATGAACAGCTATGCATCCCCCCAAGCTACAACAAAATTAGAAAATAGAACATCAGCAGTACATAACTTTTAATAAATGGTAGACTCAGTGACATTTATTTCCTACTAATTCTGAAAGTTCTGAAGTATATAAAAAGTAATTTTTCTTTAATATACAATTTTTTTGACCAAATTTTATTTTACATTTATTAACAGAATATTGCCCATATGATTTATTTCTTTTAAAATATATGGCTCAATATGTGGTGAATTTATATGTTCCTGAAATGTTTAAAAAATCATACAAGAAGTCTGAGTATATAAAGTTTTTGCACCTTCAAATATCAATGAAGATCAGATTAAATTTGCATTATTTAATATTAACAAAGACCAAATTAATGTACAAGTAGTCATTTAAGGAACAAGTCAAAAACTATTTCAAGTTTGCTGTTATTAATAACTTACTTTAGAATTTATTTTCTCAACACTTACATTCTTAATTATTACTTTATATATAAATATAGAAAAATAATTTTTCAATTGACTTTGAAATAATACTTTCAGTGGTAAGACTGACATACTTGGAATTTTGGTATAACTTCTTTAATTCAATATCATCAGTGAACTTTTATAAGAGTATTTAATATTCATGTATTTTCTAAAGACAATGCCCAATGGATTCTGTTACCTTCCAAATGGCTGAACTCATGCACATATTGAATATAAATATGAGATT
>PVJL010013247.1:0-33187 GCA_004026885.1 Lyroderma lyra
AGTTTAATGTTTATTTGGAAACAAGTGGGGAGGGGAGGGGAGAAGAGGGAGAGGGTGGGAGAGGAGGGAGGGAGCTAAATATACGGTGATGGAAAGAGGAGTCACATTAGGTGGTGACAATGCACTGTGGAATTGTATGCCTGAAACCTATGTAATCCTTGCTAACAGATGTCACCCCAATAAGTCTAACAATAAAAATGAATTAAAAAATAATATAAAAAATAAAACAGTAACTTAAAAAAATTTTTTAAAAATGTACATAACAGGAACTAGATAATAAAAGAGCCCGTGTTTAATATAATGTCTAGTCTAATCATTTGATATAAATAATTAGTAAAACATTAATATAATTAATCTGTAAATCTAATGATTTCATCTCATCTTGCAAATGGCCATCATAAAAGAAAGGAAGCATAAAAAGTATCCTAATTTTTTTCAAATAACATCCCATAATAGTTTTTAAAACTTATATTGTTTTACTGCAGAAGCTTAAATCGTAGTAAAGGTCCTTAATATCATCTGGTAAAGCCCCCTCATTTACATGATGAGAAAAATGTGAGCTGAGAGGTCAATGCCTCGTTACAAGTTACATAGCTAATCACTGAAAGGTTCTGGCCTAGGTAATGAATGAGAGATTTGAGGGGTTGAGGGTAGGCAGCACTTAGATATTATGCTGTAGTACTACAATTATGCAGTTTCTCCCTTATTGTTTTCCCAGTAATAAAACACTTTCGTGTATGTGTGTATTTTCACTTGAGTGTGTCCTTATTACTCCGTAGAGTAGCAAGAGTGGGTATTAGTGTCTCTGTTTTATAGATTCGGCAATAAAAGCTTGGAGAAGTCACATAGCTAATTATGTGAAACAGCCAGATTAAGCATGGAGTTTGCCTGCTTTCCAGTTCAAAATTCTTTACTCAAATAGAAAGAAAGAAGCTATATTTATTAAAATAAAGGAAAGTAGATATAAAGGCTGTACCTATGCAATGCCCCTTGTGCTGATGCAAAGCAAGGCAATTTCCCAAGGATTCAAATGTTTCCAAACATCCACATGCTAGGTATTTGATATACAAAGCATGAGATAATTGGCCAATTTATCCTTTTTAACCAGACTTGCTGGCATCTTATTAATATCTTCATGCAAGTTTGCAAAAAATGTTAGAGAAATTGATAACCACTTGGGGGAAAGTTCATACTTCTTTGCTGAGGGTTATTACTTGACCTTTGGTTTTGCTTAGATGCTCTGCATTTGCTTTGGTGAATAGATGCTATCTGCTCTGTTCTAGATTCTCAGCAGATGTCTTAAGTGAGTGAAGCAAACGTTTTGCAAAGGAAAAAAAAATGGCATGCTCTCTAAGAATGTTTACTAAAAATGCCCCAATGGTTACTGAGTTCTTATCTGTCACCATTGGGCCAATTCCCATGTTTTGCCAGGTTCCATTCTTTACTCTTGTAAGCCACCTAATCTTTTAAACTGATTGTATGGACTCCTTAGTAGAAAATCAAAATATTAGGGGAAGTGGTAAATTATTTTGAGTTCAATATTAACAGATTAAGCTTTACTCTAAATTAATCGGGAGTTGAAAACATTTATAAAAAAAAAAGTGTCCTGATAACAAAGTTATCTCCTCCTTTAATAAAGTTTAATAGAGCATCTATTGAAGAAGTCAGTTTCGCTTGATTTTGAATCTAGGTTTGGTCATATGGCTTGTTCAATGGGGAATTAACCAATTTGATATAAACAGAAATTTAAATAATGCTTGCAAATTTGGCTTTGCCCTTTCTTGCTGATGAGAATCTTTGGGCCATCACATAAAGAAGCACAAATAGCCTTTTAGAGTATGAGAGACTACTCATTCTAGATACCCTGGAAAACTGAGCTGAAGGTCTAGCATGCAAATAAGGTCACCCAGGAATGTCTAGTCCTAGACAAGCTGACAGCGAACAGCAGAGTTGAGCCAAGATGTTTACGACAAGAAGAATCACCTAGTTGACCCATAGAATTGTGAGCAAATAAATGAAGGTTGTTTCAAGTCAAGTCTCTAAATCTTGAAGTAGTATGTTACATACCAAAAGCTAACTGATATACCAAGAATCATTAAAAAAAATAGTAAAGTTTACCTAAAGACTAGCAAAGTGAAGAGTTTAAAGAATTATTAACAGGGTTATTGACCAAACCCCCTTCATTCCTAAGATGGGTAAAGTATCCAACTTCTATACTGTTATTGTACATCTCATACTATGTTATTTCCTTTGATTGGTTCCCCCTCCCCCCACTAAACTATAAACCCTGAGGGGCAGAGATCATTTATATTTTGGCTTCTGTTGTATCCCATTATTTTTTACAATGCCTGGTATATGCAAAAAAATAAATAATTTCTGGATGAAATGACTTGAATCACAGCCATCATCTAAGATAGCAACAGACATACATGGTTTCTGAACATACCTTAAACTTAGCCCATGATCCTATCTATATGGATAACTTCTCTAGGGCTATCAAGTAGGACCTGTATCCTCCCATATAATAATCTGTTTAACACCTGCCATTGTTTCATTAGCTGTAATCCTGACTTCTTAATGGAGATGGATCCAGTGCTCTATCTGCTAATGCTATCTCAGGCTTTCTCAGTAATTCCCCTTCAGGTTTGACCCACTTACACATGGATGACCTCACAAATTAAAATTGGATATTAATTTTAGTACAATGTAATTGCATGAGCATAAATATTAGTTTCCTTATTAAACAATTTTCTGAATGTGTATCTTTGCTCTAAAACCGAACAGTTTTTATTATTTTCAAAACACGGTGTGAATGGCAGCATGTTGAGCTTAATTTCTCATCAATTATAATTAACATCTTTTCAACACAAACAAGAAAGCATCTCATTTCACTCAAAGACAGCATCATACCAAAAAGAGGTCTAACTGATTTAATTTTACTGAGATCTGATTTTAACTCCTTTGCTTTTTTCCATGATGGTTTGATTTTTGGCTCTCAATTATGTATTCTCCCTAAGGAAAAGTCAGGAAGTAGACTTAAAACTATGTTTCTACTTGAACAACATGTTGAGAATACATATAAAAACCATGAACAAAGGCCTGAAAACATTGGGGAACCTTCCTCATCTTATATCTCCCCACCCTCCAGCCCAATCTATTGCTAAAGGATGGCTTGCATGTCATGTAACTTGAACCAAAGGTCATATCCACATTTTTTTCTTTTTAGGTTAAAGAAAATTCTTCAGTCAGGTCAAAGACAATAAACATGAAATTGGAAAAAACATTTTCTCAATTCCGTAACCTGGAAGGTCATTTGTTCTCTGTTCTTTCAAATTCCTTTTTGCTTTGAACTGATTTTGATTGTGTCCCAGATGTAACTATCCTATTTTGGCTCCTACCAAATGAAGCTAAACTTTAGCAGTTTTCCAAAAACAATTCTACATCATCATCTTTTGTGCTCAGGGCAGACCATTCCTGGCTGACAACATGGATGCCTCCTTCTCATTTGTATGCACAGCTTCTAGAAGGAAGCATTGGTATAGGATCCCATCCGAATGCCTTATGGGGTTTTTTGTTTGTTTTTATAGCTATAGTGCATGTGATTTACAGCTACTTCAGGAAACTGTTGTACTCATTATAGTTGTAAGTTAAGGCACTTATTCCCTTTTGCTTTTCACATGCCCTGTATTATTGCAACTTTTAAGAGACTCTAGTGATATATTATTGACAAAGTCAGAACCACATTAAATTTTTTAGTCCATAATTATTCCAAACTGAATAAAAAAGATGCTATGTTTTAATGCTGCCAAGGTAGTCAGACTATACTGATAAAATTCTTATGAATTAACTTGCATAAAAGTTAGGCAACTATTATTTTAACAAATTTACTGCTAAATGCACACTGGCTAAAAGATTTAATGTACTAACACTCAGAATAAAAAAATACTGCCTAAAACTTTAAATATCCTGGAAGCTTGTCTATAGAAATATCGATCTAAGATTTAGAGAAATATCTGTATTCACAAGAGAAATGGCTTCATTAATTAGATGACTGCAGGTTTACATTTCATTAACTAAAAGGGTCAAAGCTAAGCAACAAGCAAACCCAGAGATGAATTAATTCACATACCAAATAATCAAAGGGTAAATCTTAGAAAAATCTGATTGACTATTTTTAATGATCTCACCTTGAGTACTCACTTTATAAGCAAAATCACAAATCCACTAAATAGATGGATTGATTCAGATAACTAAGTTTTCTATCATGTGCTCAGAAAAAAAAGAGCATTTATTCCTAAATAAGTTTTGGGGGTCTATTGTATAGCATGATGATTCTAGTTAATAGTACTGTATTGTATACTTAAAAGTGGCTATGAGAGCAAAGCTTTGATCTTCTCACCATGACGACAACAACAAAATGATAATTATTTGTGGTAAAGGATGTAGCTAAATATAAGGTGATGGAAAGAGAAGTCACATTAGGTGGTGAACTTATTATACAACAAGTTGACAATGCACTGTAGAATTGTATGCCTGAAACCTGTGTAATCCTTGCTAACAGATGTCACCCCAATAAGTCTAACAATAAAAATGAATTTAAAAAAAAGGATGTGCTAACTAACCTTAGTGTGGTAAACATTTCATAATATATGAAATATATTAATATATGAAACATATTAATATATGAAACATAATATATGAATATATGAAACATTTCATAATATATGAAACACCTTAAACTTTACATAGTAAGTGAATGATATCTCAATAAACCTGTAGAATAAAAGAGCATCTATTATGCCTAGTCTCTGTGTGTCTAGAAATATTTAAAATATTTGTAGAAGTTACATTGGTAAAATACTCTAATTTTAGTATTTTAATTTCATGAATTAAAAATTTTTGAGATATAATTGACATATAACATTTATTTCAGGTGTGCAGCATGATTCAATATTTGTATATATTGCAGAATAATCGACAAAATAAGTCTAGTTAACAGCCATCAACACACATCATTACAAAAAAAATTTTTTTTCTTGTGATGAGAACTTTTAAGATCTAGTCTATTGATTTTAATTTGAGGGATATTTTGTCAAGTTCTTACTGTGTTATTACATGGCACTACTTTTCATAGTGAATTTTAAATGGAGAGCTGGATAGAAAGTACTGTTATTTTGGGAGATGACTACAGAGTTCTTTTGTGGAATAGAATAATTAGGTATACCCCTCAGGGGGGGTATGTGATTATAATGATGGTGCACCCTGGGATAGTCATGATGGGCGTGACATTTGGCATTGGTCTAGAGATCTATGTAAAAACACCCACCCATTGGAAGCAGAGCAGCCAGAGAAAAAGGTGGTGCAAGGAACAAACCTGTGGTACAGGGTGTTCGTTGGAGGCCAGCAGAATTGAGAGAAAAAAACCTGCCAATGAAATTTGGGCTGGGGAAATTTTTTCTAAGAACAGAGTGTCTGTTTGATCCAGTCTTTGGTTATGTCTTCTATTGCACTGCCATGAAATTGCCCCTTTTTCCACTCTAGTGTAATGTGCTTAAATTTTATTTAAAAGTTGTGCACACCTAAATGGCTCATGCGTGCTACTGGGAGCAGAGAGACAGGGATAAAGGAAGCTGTCAACTTGGGAGAGATGAGAAAAAGGGGCATTTACAAATATTTTCTTTAAAAATTATTTTTCTCAAGTTTGAAAAAAGCGAACTTTCAGAAATTCAAGGAAGACTTAATTTTTTGGAACAATTTGAGTGTAAGTTGTTGCCATATTACTTTATTACTCTGGAATATTTAATGCATATTTCCTATTGGAAAGGGCCTTCTACCACATTACTTGATGTAAACTTCCAAGTTAGGAGATTAACACTGATATACTGTTGCCAAATAACCCTCAGAACCCATTCTAGTTTCACAACAACGTTCTTTGTAGTGGGAAGATCCAGTTCAGCATCACATTTTGCATGTAGTGGCCATATTCCTTTCATCTTCTCCAATCTGGGACGATTTTTCAGACTTTCCTTGACTTTTATATCACTGGAACTTTTGAGTAGTAGAGGCCATTTTTGTAAAATGTCTCTCAGTTTGGTTTTCAGATATTGTTCACAATTAGAACCAAAAGTTTTTATGAAGATGCTTTCTCTGTAGCAATAGACCAATTAGATATTATCCTGAGGTTATCTCTAGACAGAACTATGAAGAGACAAAGGTTATCTTGAGCCAGTCTCATTTATTTATTCATGCATTTCTTTAATGATTCATCTGTTCCTTTAAATACTTGAGTACTTATAATTTGTCAGATCACAAGACATGAGAAATACAAAGATAATGATTGGTTTTCAGGCCTTTCTTTCCCTTCTAATTACTTTCCATTCAGCCTATTCCCATCCCAATAACTTGTTGTTAATGTATCTCTGGCCACAAAGAACAAGGTTTAATAGATTGTTCATATCCTAGTGAACATTATATTAGCAATTTACCTATTGCAGATGGATTTGAATTTTATAATACAACAGCAGGAGAAGGATGCAGAGAGATTGTGAAAAATCAGCCCCTGTAACATTGTTGTTACAGTTGAAAATATTTAACAATCAGTATAGCAAAGGACCAATAAAAACAGTTGGCAGTTAGCAACAATCGGTACATCCATCATGGGTATACTGATGAAAACTTAACTCTAACCTTGGGGTAATAGAGAAAGAAAGGCCACAATTCAGAATACAGTATCGTTTTGAGACTGAAGTTTGGATCTGAGAATACATGACTACCGAGCACACTGGGCTTGGAAAAAGCCAAAGAACAGAGGACGTGGGTCCTACGGCATGACAGGTAGGTGAGTGAAAGTCTAATGGTGGAAGAATTTGTCCAGCTGAGGAGGTGAGATTTTGGGTGCAGATAAATTTCTACCTATTGTAGTGACCAAGTAGAATATATGAGATATTCAAGTTTGGGATCAGATAATGGTTTTTCTTTTTTTTTCTTTTCTTTTCTTTTCTTCTTCTTTTTTTTTTTTTTGGTGTTTCCCTGGCTTCTTTTTCTTTTTTCCAGTTTTTTTTTTTGAGATATACACAAAATGCATATATTTAATATATGCATTTTGATAAGTTTGGACAAATGCGTACATCCATGATACTATCACCATAATAAACATATCCATCACCTCCAAAAGATTTCTTGTGTGCCCTTGTCTGTGTGTCTGTGTGTGTATTTGTGTGTGAGTGAGTGAGTGTGAGAACACTTAACATAAGATCTACCCTATTAACAAATTTTAAAGCACACAACACTAGTATTTGTAAATTATAGGCATGATATTGTAGGGTAAATCTCTAGAACTTGTGTAACTGTAAATTTATACCCATTGAAGAACAACACAGTTCTAAGGCATTATATTAAGTAAAATAAGTCAGTCACAGAAGAACAAATATTGTGTGGTTCCACTTATGTGAGGTATAGAAAACAGTCAAACTCACAGAACTAGAGCAGTGGTTGCAAGAACAGGAAATAGTTGTTCAAAAGGGGAACGTTTTCTACATGCAATTTTCAAAAGTGTTGTTTACCACATCATTTGCTACTAGTTAAATCTCTCCCTAAAACTCTTCCTGAGGGTGCCTAGCAGGGAAAATAATACCCATTGTCCTGCATTCTTTGAGTTTCACATGCTGTGGGTGGTGTCAATGCTGAGATGCATGAAAACTTCCAGAAGGACCTGTTGGAATCTTGTGGCAGTCTTATTTAACTTAATGTAAAATGACATTCTCCTATTCATTCAACACCTATTTTCTGAGTGTATACTGTGTGCCGAGCTAAGTGTACATACATCTACCACAGGGAAGATGGTGGCACGATCTGATTGTATCTTGGGTTCTCTCTGTACCCAACTCCAACTAATCTTCCTCTCCTAGAAACCATGCTGCTGAGACCAGCAGACAGCTGACTGAGAGGTGAGTCCCTGCCTTTAGGAGCATCTGGGTAGGGCAGAGAACTAGTTTGCCTTAGACTATCTTGATTTTAACACTGATAGGCTCATGTGTCAGGAAACCACTCAGTCCCAGGCAAATGGGGACAGCTAGCCACTGCAACAGGGACAGCTGGGCAGAGACTGCTACCCTGTAGGCCAGGTGTCAGAGGGCCTCTGAGGGGAGGTTCTGAATAGGCATATCGTGAAGACTCTGACCTACAAAGATCAGTGTATTTCCAAAGGTAAGGCTGGTACTATAATTAATTTTATAAAAAATGAAAATCTTTGCATTTCCCACCTATCAAATACAAAGTTAACAGGCAAATATTAGAGTTGAAGAAACTATATTTTCAACTAGGTGCCAAAGGAATTACATGCTTAGCTCTGGGAATACAGTTATTTAGTGTGTAGCCTCCAGACCAGTCAGGGAGAATGAGACAGTCATGTAACATTGAAGTATGTGAGTTTATCACTGTGACAAACTGCATGAATGAAACACTTGGGGAGCCATGTGACCAGATGGTTCCGTCTGGGGCATTAGGCAGGAGTTCTCTGAAGAGGTCACATGTGAGCTGATGTGAAGGATACATCAGAAGGACCCTGGTGATAATTTCTGGAGTGGGGTGGAGGAAAGCAAGAAAGTAGGAAGTAAAGGGTGATACAAAAGTACGATCTGAGGGCTACAGAGTCCTACTCTATTAAAAAAAAAAACTACCTAAAAGAATAGAACTTGGTAATTTCATGATTGCAGAAATATTTCAAAATGATCAAATTATGCAATTTATATACATGTAGTTTACTGTAGATACATTATACCTGAATGAAGTTGTAAAAAACATCATTTGGACTGAATTGTAGGATATCCAGGACAATGACTTACATTAAAGCTTTGGGTTTTAAACCAGAAACATTGAGAACCCATCTGAGGCATTTAAGTAGAGGAGAGACCTAATTATACTTGTGCACATGTAGTACATATCCTAATAACGATAGCTATCTTTTCACCGGTGCTAATTGTCTGCTGGGAGTGATTAACTACTAATTATTCCTCATGACCTTCGCAAGTTCTTTATCTTCATTTTACAGTTAGAGAAACTGAGGCAAAGAGAGGTTGTAAAACTGACTAAAGGTCACTGATTTCAGAGCCCTGCCACCTCTCAACTCGGTATTAGCTGCTGCAGGCAGGATAAAGCATATACTAATTTCTATGAAGCTTTTACATCATCATCTATTTAAATGTTTTTGGTGACAAAATAAAGTAGAAAATTTTTATGCTCCTTTTATACAGCTGAACTAATTGAGAATCAGAAATATCTCATTTTCCTGGTGTTCACATGATTTGAAACTGGGTCTCATGGTTTCAAACACAGTGCTCTCTTCATAACCCATTCTTGCTTGTGTCAAAGAAAAACTCCCCTGGATGGAGTAAACAAACAGGCAAGGAAGACTCTTTTTCAAGACGATTGCAGAACAGGTCAAGACTATTGTAATAGAGCAGAGAGACTGAACTCAACTTCACTGAAACAAAAGACAGGAGAGGTTTTAGAGCTCTGGGATAAGCTAGTGGAAGCGTGCTAGAAGGAATTAGTGGGAGGGTGATCAATTTAATGAAGCCATCTGGATTTGCTAATTGGCACATACAGAAGTTAGGCTCCTTGCCTCCCACAGAGACCTGGCAATAGGGGCACCATCTTTCTTGATTAAATTTGAAGGGATGACTCCCAGGTCCTTGAGAAAGACATTACTGGATTATAAAACTGGCAAATGACTGGGACATCTACATTTCAAAGGGGACAGAGATGCTCTAAGAAAAGGGAGGTCAGCGAGCTGGCTATACCTAGGAAGAAACCTGTTTAAAATTTAATCAGAATGAAGGAAATATTAAGTCCCTCTTAGTCACTGACTTTATGCCCTGCACTGTGGTTAGGATAGTCACATTCAATAATGCTAAATAACAGTCGTGGGAGGGGGGTTATGAAACTTCATCAACAAAAGTAAGCTAGGAGTCTCTTCCTTTTCTTTTTTAGGTCCTGCTTAATTCACTTCCTCCAGGAAGCCTTCCCAGTCTCTCATTGTGAAATACTCTTGTAATAACGTGTTGTAATAATGCCACATCTGCAAATAGCTGTTTTATGACTCTCACCCTGTTAGGCTGTCAGCTCTCACGGTGTGTGGACCTGGGAAGACCTTGTACACTGCTATATCCCTAGTACTTACAATTGTGCCTGGCACTTTGCAACTGAGTCATTTGTTTCCTTGATGAATAGATGGGCAATGGAGTCAGAGAGGGATAAATGCAAGAAAAAGCAGAGAAGAAATTAAAGTTCTAGCAGACTTTCAGGGAAACCATTCAAGATTCCTTTCAGCCCGAATTGAATTCTTTCCACAAATCTGTGCTCTCGGTGTGTGTCCTATTATCACTTGCAGACTGAGGGTTCTACAGAGGTACGAAATACACCATCCCCATCAGTTATAGGTTCACCAAGGGAGGAGGCCTTATCTCCTTTATCAGACTTTGGATAGGCAATTCATAAATATTAGGGCATGGTTTATGAAGTTATATTATGGAAGTTTTCTTTGTTTTGTTTTGTTTTATAAAGAGTGAATGGTATAGCTATTTGTATCATTGATAAGGTTGCTCTACAACCCTTTTTGGGAATCTTAGTTCTTTGTGAAAATAGTTTCCAATGAGAAGATAATATACATTACCATACTTGTGTTGAGGTCATTCTATAGAACACTTCTGGATAGCAAAACTTTAGAGAGCTGAAATCAAAACATCACATCCACAGTGAGTGTCTTATTGGGTACAGGTTAATGCAGTAGCATGCTATTTAGTGACAGCCTCAAACATAATAAAGATTCAGGCTTCTCAACCACAGCAAGAAACACTTATAATCCCACAGAATGTTTAAAGCAACGTGCGATTGGTGAAAGCATGCACAGAGTATGCTTTCAAGTTTGGGTCTCTTGAAAGCCTGATTTTCCAAATGTTCCACTGACTCTAAAATGTGTTCAAGAACTTGAAACATTTCTATTGTTTGGACTGGCACAGGGAGTGGGGCCTTGGGTCAAGCAGTTCAGAGCAGTAGGTTCTTCAATGTTCTCATCGTCCTGTTTCCTACCCAGGACACTCAGCAGCTCCTAGAGTCCTCTGAACATTGCAACACCTCTTCACAGCTGTAAAACTTTCTCAGTATTTGGGCATGATATAAAGTTTAATAAGATAAAAACCGCTAATAACTGTGACAAAAAAAGCATGCAGCAATTGACATCTGGCATTTTAATGGTTGTCAGGTGTCAGCTAAGGCAAGGGAGTTTTATGTTCCAGTTTTAAAAATAGCTATACTAGAGGTATCTCTTAATAGTTCAGAAAAGATACTTTTTATAAAAATATCTCATTACATTTTCCCATTATCTTCACATTAAATGAAACTAGTATTGCAATTTATCAAGAATAATCAAGTAACCACACTTAAGGGAAACTGCTGTGGTTTTTAGTTTCAATGCAAGATACTTACACTGAGTAGATTTAAATTGGGGTGGCTGGAAGTAATATATTTTAGAGTATTATATTTTCATAAGTATTAATGACTGTATTCAGTATATCAGTAGGGGATTTGGGGCTTCTAGTAATAGAATATCCAACTCACTTTGGCCTTACAGCTATTAACATTTATTATATCATGTAACAATCAATCAGGTTATAACTCCAGGATTTGTGGATTTTCTTGTGGAGGCTACTGGTCAACTTCTATGCACATGCCTCGGTTTTCCCTTCATGATCTCAAGAAGGCAGTCACAAGCATCAACCGTTGTTGATTCTATAAGACAGGAACAAAAGGCAACAGTGGCCGTGTCATTTTATACAACTACATTTACTGGGGAGGGAAAATGTATTCATTCTACAGAAATCTTCAGGATATTTGCTCTTCTTTCACTCACCAGATTTGGAGTGCATACCCACGGATAACACATTCATTGGAGGAGAAGAGAAGGGCCATGACTGGCTTAGCTTAGCCATCATCATTCACTTGTAGGGACTGTGAAGTGACCAGTTTCCTTGAGCATACTGAAATAAATTGGGTTCTATTATAAAGTGAGAAGGGTTGAGGGATAACAGCTATTAGATAGGCAAGTAAAACAGGTATTGTGAGTATCAACTGAGATGACACATGTGGAGATATGTGTTAAAATGTAAATCGATAATACTTACAAATCTATAGTTGTATTATTAATGACATGAAACACCTAATGGGTAACCAGAGTCAGTAATGTTTTACTAGGCATCTGCATACAAATAGCCAAGTTATAGGAAACTTAGTGTCCAGATCTCATAGGGTATGGGAAACCTCCCCAAGTGATTTGGATGAGAATTCTTCTTTCAGGACTATTGATTTAGAGATGGTGATAAAGAAAGAAAGAAAACCTGGATTCTACCTATATTATATATTAGAGATCAGCAGTGTCCAAACATTTGGCTTCCCTGGGCCATGCTGGAAGAAGAATTGCCTTGGGCCACACATAAAACACACTAACACTAAAGAGAGATGATCAACTAAAAAAAAAGAAAAAAGATTATAAAAAAATCTCATAATGTTTTAAGAATTTATGTTGGGCTGCATTCAAAGCCATCCTGGGCCACAGGTTGGACAAGACTGTTGTAGATAAAACATACATTTTTCTCTGTTCTCTTATGAAACCCCAAACAAAACAAAATCAAAACAAAATGTTTTATATGGGGCTCCAGAAGGGAACATCGTAAACAAACAGATGAAAAGAAAACTAAGATAAAAAGAAATAATTCAGTATAGGAAAGAGGTCTACAACATTTGGTGCAATGGAGAATAGAAGGAAAACAAAACAAAACAAAACAAAAAACCAAAAAAGGAGCAGGAAAGGCTGTAAACCAATTGCATGAAACTCATATATGAAAAGCCACAAAGATGCAAGGAGATTTGTAGTATGGAAGCATGAAAAGCTGAGGAATTAGAACTACTATGCAGTACTGAGTCAGGTATGAGGCATTGGTCCAAAAAGTGAAAAAATTAGATGCAAGGTCTTATAAAGAATACTTAGGTGTGCCAATCTTTGCCCATGGAATCCAGGCAACTGCTTCTCCTCAACTTGATAGCAGAATGAATGGATGCTTTCTGGTTATCCAGGGAGGTAAAGATGAGTAACAAATGAAGCAATGTAATTTTGAAAGCAAGTAGATTAACTGAAACTCTAAGTAGTGAAAGGGATAGGCACACCTCTCTTAACCTCACAGCCACCAAAATGTTGCTAGCCATGTTAATGTCATCCACCAGTAAGTACACCTTTTCAGATAAAAGACTGAAGGAAAACAGGCCAGCCTATAGAAAATACCAGGAGGTATGGGTTCAGCATTCAGACACTCTTCCGTTGGCTGGGTTCACTCCAAGACGTTCAGAACTCCACAATAGCTTTTTAATGCCTCAATTCTAAGCCTCATTCTTAGGTATGAGCAAGAGCCAATTATCACTGGCCATTTAAATACAAATTTTTTAAAGAAAAAGACTGAAGTGAACAAATATACAACCAAAATAAAAATGAAATCAGAGGAAACAGGGCATGAAGCAGACCAAAATTAAAAGAAAAAAGACTATGGAGAAATAAAAAATACTGTAACTATGAAATAAAGATAAAATGTTATCTTTTACGTTTACTGTTAAGAACAAGAAAACATTCTTAGAAATTATATATCTGTATCAATATATTTTGTGTCTGATACAAATATATAGGGATGTATTTATTACATGTTAAAACACATGTATACATTTATTTTTATATATTATAAATATATAAACCTATGATAAACAGATAATCCAAGTGGATTAAAGATAAAATTGAGAAGGTATCAGAGAAAGTGGAAAAGCAAATAATTAAAAATAGGAAAAATAATTAAAGGTTCCCAAAACAGTTCCAATATTCAACTAATAGAAATTCCAAAATAATAGAAGAGAAAATGAAGAGAGAAAAATGTTTGAAATATAATATAAGAAAAATTCACTATCCTGAAAACCAACTATTTCCAGATTGAAAATGTTCACTAAATGCTTAGCATGTTGAATGGAAAGTAGTCCACGTAAGTTTACATGACAATAAAGGCAAAACATCAGGAATAAAGGGAATATCCTAAAAGCTTCTTGAGACAACACAACCACCATCACCACTACCACCACCATCACAAAAAGAACAAATAATATGTAAAGGATCTCACAACATATTGATAACAGGTTTCTCAACTACACATTGGAAGCTAGAATGCAACACTATATTTAAAAATCTGATGAAAGTTGATTTTCAACCTGCAATTCTATAAGTACATTATCAACCAGGTGTGATGGAAAAAAGAAAAAAAATATAGGCAGGTAAAACTCAAAGTAAGGTACTGAAAGGTACCTCTGATGTATCCTTTATCTAAAAGGTTTTGGAAGATTTTTCTTTATTAAAATGAGCAAATGAATCAACAAAGAAGACAGAGACTCCAGAAAATAGTGAAGAAAGGTAGAATGATTCCACAATTATTTAAAAATAATATCCAGAATGACAGCTATGTAGCTGGCCAAGGGAGAAAAAAACTCAGATATAGAGATTTTAGAGCATTTCTTTCATCCAGGAAAAAAAAAGTATTCTATAATTTCCTGATGTTTTACTATATTTAGAAGTATTTTTAAAGTTCTGTTGGAGAGCTTGGTAAAGAATTAGTGATAGATATTAAGTAATAATAAAAAAGGAGAGACCAATATATTTAAGGAACAACACTAATATATAGGGAGCATAGAAGAAACTAATATGGGAAAGGAGAAATCAAAACAATGATTTTATTTCATTACCATTTTATATAATATATGACTGATTAACTGCAAATGCAACTTGTACACTATTGCTCTCTTCCACCCCAGTCATAATTACAACTTTGCTCAATTTTTAAAATCATTTTTTAGTAAGTTTGGCCTCCATAGAAACTTGGATGTTTATATTACAGAAGGGTAATAACAAACTTTGAAATAAAAGAATTGGACAACAATCTCTCTCTCTCCACACACATTTATGCATATAATTAATATAATAACCCTGTCACGTATTCTGTGGAAAAAACAGTGAAACTTAACTTGATAAATTCAACTTATTCATGGCTTTTCCACCTCCTTTCAATGGGTGTCTGCTTAGGTCACAGGTCATAAATTCAGTTTTTTTATTAATACAAAATGGGATATTTAAAAACCCAGCAGTAAAGCTGATTTGAGTCTTAAAAAGGGAGTCATATTTCTGATTTTGTACTTTTCTTTCTGAAAGACCTTACATTATTTCCACACAAAGTCATAATTTAATAACACTGTTTAAAATGAAAAATCATAAATTATCAGTTTTAGCATATTATTTGGAAATGTGTAGGTAAATACATATATAAAATAATTAAAAGCAGTTATCTCAGGATGGCTGTTTTTTCCTCCCTAAGAACTGTGAATGCTATCTACTTTTTAAGAGTGTTATATACATATTATCTAATACATTCAAAGATTAAATTTAAAATAAAAATAATGTATAAGCAGTTTCAAGATGAAAAGCAGAAGATTATAATTGTACAATGCAGAGATAACATCTTAAAGTTCTTCATCATTTTATATTTGGACACATTTTTTCTACAAAAATGAGACCCTCTACATATTGGTGTTTCAGTTGTTATAAATGAAATATTTTCATTGGCATTATTCATAAAATATGTGATAATTCACAGAAATTAGCTCCTGGTTGCCTTACACAAGAAAGCTGGTTTCCCCTGTGTATTCACAAATAGTGTGTGAAGTCCTATAAAACGTAAGACGTTGTGATTGGCATGGGGGGATACAGCCCTAAACAAGAAGGCTGTGGTCTGAGCTCTCATAATGCTTTCAATCTGCTGAAGAGAACAAATTGCATGAATAATTACCCTAAGTAAGATTGTGATTTGTATTTATTTAAAGTAAGTATATGATATTGATACTATTTAATAAAATAATCCAACCTAGTTTGAGAGATCAGAGATCTCTGGAAAACATGACATTTAACTTGAGCCTTGAAAGGGTATTCTGGACACAGGAAATTGCATAATTGATAACAATCCAAATGTTTTAAGCAAAGCAATTATTTGAAGGGATTCCAAAAACATCACAAACTATGCGTATTTGATCTTAATTATTATGTCTGAGAATTACCTCTGCAATTTAACTGATACCTCATCTTCTCCAATTTGTCTTAAGATTCTTGCCAAATAATGAATAATCTGAATTATAGAACTAACTAAATTCATAAATACTTAATTGTAGATTCAATTGAACTCATAAATTCTTGCACCTTACAAGGCATGGATTAAGTATGGGAGGGATTAAAAGTGAAATTAATCTATTTCCCAACTTTGAGAAGCTTGAAATCATGCTTTATAACCAAAAAATGTGATCTGAGAGTCATCCAGAGTTTTAATCAGATATAACCATTTGTGAATTTCTATTTTACCCTTGTTATTATTCTATTGGTTGTCATTAAAAAGGCAACATATCTTCCCATGCGAACATTTTGTCACAATCATATTTCTCTCTTTATTTCTCACACATTCAAATTTATATTCAGTTTAAAGAATAATTAATAACTGAGATTTACAAATGGTATTCAGATACATATTTGTCATGACCAAATGAATTAGTCCATGTCAGCAGAAGACAAAATAATGAAACTAATTTTGCTTGTTGGAATTTCAGTGCTAAATATTAAAGGAAGAAATATAAAATATTAATTCAATTGATTTGCTGGTATTCGGAGCTTTCTAAATGTTTTCCCATAAATAAGCAACTTTAATTAGCATTCTGCCTTTATTTGTAAACTTAGATTTTAAAAATGTGGAATTCCACTTAGCTCAGACTGATAGATGGCCTAATTACTTCACAAACATTCAGTGTATAGGCTGTAAAGAACAAATTGTTGTTTGTCATTTAAGGAGGGATGTTTGCAGGATTTTGGAACTCAAAGCCAAGTCTTCTGCCTCCTTTTGATTCCCCTGAGTAACTCGGAAAGTGAAATGGTTAAAACATAAAACCCAAGACAATGAAATCCTAGTGGAATATTTAACGGTGCATATATAACACAAACATTAGGTAATTATTGCTTTATGCTCCTCCTTTCCCCCTCTTTTTGGCCTCTGCCTCCTCCTTCTCTCCCCTGACCCCTTCTTTTTTTTTCCCTCCTTCTTCTTCTAATACTTAATATAGTGATAGCAATTTTGGAAGATATTTTAAAGTAGGCCTCAGCCTAAAATATGTCTATTTCCCCTAAAAAGCACACCTGCCTCTATCATTGCAGGAACTGGAGGCAGAAATGGGAGAGCAGAGAGAAAACCTATTCTTGAGCATTAAGAGGTAGTTGTGGCAGGTGATTTTATATTACACACTTTTAAAGAAAATGAACCATAACAGCTTCCAGCAACAGATCTATATCTAAAAAATAGAGAGAACAAAGTAAATGTAGCTGGTATAGATCTCAGTTTGTATAAACTCAAGTTTTCAGTAAAATATATATTATATTTTAGACTATATCCATAGTGATGCTTTTCACTACAAGTGCAGAAAAACTGACTAAAAATGACTTAGATGATAATGGACTTACTGTCTCTCACACGAAGGAGCCCGGAGGCGGGTGGTCCCAGATTAATTCAGAAGCCGGATGGTGTTATCACGTTCTTTTGGCTTCATCATTTGGAGATGGCTTTTGTCCTCAGGTTTTCTCATGATTGTAGTTCTAAGCAGAAAAATCCTCCAACAGCTGAAGTAGAGAAACAGCAGTTTCTTCTCATTTGTTATTTTGTAGCAGGGAGGTAAGTTGTTCACAGACTTCACAGACATTTGTGTGCATTCTTTATCATTTATGTATGAGTTTAATCATCCTGAGGAAGGAAGTCAAATGGGGGCTTACTTTGTGCCCTTGCACTCCCCTTGCCTCCTGTTTAATTTATGACTTTTTGTGATAAAGAAGAGCATCATACCCATTTTCTATGGAAGAATCTACATGCTGTGTCTTTCTCAACCAAGTTTTATTCTGCATGGATCACTACTGACTCATCTCATTCTCAATAATAAACTGGGTAGTGTTCATACATATTTCATTGCTGTTAATTACAAGAATTACAATGGTTTAAATGACCAGAAGAGCACAAACGTGATGATTATTTTAGAAATAAGTTAGGTTCTCCCTATATATTATCTTGCTTTGATCTGTGACATCAAGTTGGGGATAAAGAAAACAGAAGTTAATCAAGTAAGAATGCATATGATTTGTTTGATAGTTGACAGATAAGCTCAATAATGTTTCCTAACAGATTTATTTTGAAAACCAAAATAAACTTGATAGAACCATGTTTCTAAAATAATTTAAAAGTATCTTCAATTATTCTTCTTCCATTGTACTAGTTTTGTTTTCCAACCATTAACAGATCAAGGTGCTACCTACATAGTTTTGATGACTTTATAAATTGTAAAGTTCTATACAAATACGTTATGATCACTATAGTAAACAATATATAAGATTACTTTCTTTTTTAAATCCTCCCCTCCTTTTAGTGTAAAATGAATTTTACTTCATTCCTCTCAATAATACAATAGACTCTCAGTTAACCAGCACACAGGGGGATTGGTAGATGCCAGATAAGTGTAAGTAAACTGTTAAGCATCTTTGTATACATTATATTACCGCTTTAGTTTTTTTAAGCCCTAATTATTGAGAGTTTCTATCTACCAAGTAACTTAGAATAGTTGAGCCATGCGGAAGATTTTACCTAGCAATGTTCAGTTTCTTGACTGACATTCTTAACTCTACAAGGCTCCAATATAAATTGCATTTCTGATGTGAGTTTAGAAACTTGCTGCTTCTCAAGTCTAAAGAACAGTGGGTGCTCAGTACATGCTTGTTGCAAGAATGAAAATCAAAAATGTATAAGCAAATAGAGTATTTGTTTTAAGTGTGGAGGCTAGGTATGAAGACGCCAGTCTCCTGGATAACAAGGTGCATGAGAGATAGAAGATGTGGTTACATACCAATGATGGTTATTCCCTTTATTATTTATGTGACTTTGGGGGAATTAATAACCTATTTGAGCTCCCCCCATTTTTTAGCTTAACACAGCAACCATTTTATTATTTCTCACATTTCTGTGGGTCAGCAATTTAGTCAGGTAACCAATAGTTTCTGTTCTAGGATATCTGAACATCCAGCTGGAGTCTGAACTAGTTGAATGGACTCTCTCTCTCTCTCCCTCTCTCCTCCTCCCCTCGCTCTATCCCTCTTTCCTTCTCTCCTTTCTCCCTCTCTCCTTCACACCCTCTCTCTGGTCTCTCTAGCATTGCAGCCTCAGGGGAGCTGCACTTTTTACATGGTGGCTCAAGACTACAAGAGTGAGTGTTTCAAGAAGCCGAGGCTTTCTGTGGCCTAATCTCAGCAATCGCAGAACATTGTACTGGGCAAGTGAATCTTTAAAGCCAGCCCAGCTTCACTGTTTTGGGGAATTAGATTCCACCTTTCAGTGAGCAGAGAATCAAAGAATTTTTGGCAATCTTTAAGCCACCACAAAGACTTAATACAATGTTGTTCTCCATGAATGTTAAATTCTATTTGACCAGTCTAAAAACTTCTCAGAAAGTTAGTAAATTTAGTTAAGAAAACAAATGAAACTCAATTTCTGCTTTGTTTTTATAATGAGAATGTTGTGATGTTTTTGAGTTTATAATTGACATCGAAGAACTAAAGTAAATATGTAAACAGTGTCAGATAAATGAAACTCCATCTACAGTTTGAGCTTTGTTAATGACATAAAACAGGGCAAATGTGACCTTTATTCTAATGATACGTTTCCAGAAAAAAAATTTTTTTATAACTCTTCAGCTATTTGACTCTCTCACAAACTTTCCTTACACTTAAGAAATCTGAAGTATGCAATTGTATTGGATCTATGTGTGTAAAAACTAAATCTGAGTAATCTCGGGCATAAATGAGATTATGGAACTGACCAGCTCACCTGAATTACCTGATATTAGGAGAGCAAATGTCTTCCTATGCATATTTTTGCAGGCTTAGAATTTCTTTACTCCATTTTCTTAACCCCAACAGAGAAAAATTCTTTAGTTTTCATTTGTTCCTGACACTTTTATTTAACTAGTCTTGGTAAAATGCCCAGCGTGGCATGTCATCTGTATTGTGTATGTGTGTTTTTTTATGACTTTATTTTCTAAGAGCAGTTTTAGGTTCACAACAAAAATGAGAGAAAGGTCCAGAAATTTCCCATATACCTCTGCTCCTGCCTAGACTTCTCCATTATCAGTACCACTCACCAGAGTGATGAACCTGTATTGACACATCATACCACTCAAAGTCCATAACTTACCTTTGGGTTCACTCCTGTTGTTATACATTCTGTAGGTTTGGACCAATGTCTAATGACAGATATCCATCCTTATAGTGTCATACAGAGTGTTTGAAATGCCCTAAAATTATTTGTGTTTCACCTATTCATCCCCTGCTCCCTTTCTACCTTCTTTTTTCAAAAATCTATAAAATGAATATAATTGCAACTGCCTTGCAGTGTTGCCCATAAAGATTAGCTGTAATGTTGTAAGGCACATAGGCATTGAACACATGGGAGCTACAATAATAATAATAATAATAATAATAATAATAATAATAATTAGTATTATTATTTAAGCAAAATTTATAGTCTTCTATCACTCCAGCTTAGATCACTCAATTTACTCACCATTTAGAGATTGGATAAGGTAAAGTTGGGGATTAGAATCAAAGATTGATAGTGCCAGATTAAAAAAGATATATGGACCCCTAAGTTCACTGCAGCACTATTTACAATAGCCAAGATATGGAAGCAACCCAAGTGCCTATTGATAAACAATTGGATAAAGAAACATATATATACTGGAGTATTACTCGGCCATAAAAAAGAAGGAAATCGTGCCATTTGTGACAATATGGATGGACCTAGAGGGTTTTATGCTGAGATAAGTCAGAGAAAGACAAATACTATATGATTTCATTTATGTGTGGAATCTAAAGAACAAAACAAACAAAACAGAAACAGACTTACAGATACAGAGAACAACTGACAGTTCCCAGAAGGGAGGGCTACTGGGGAGCTAGGCTAAAAGGTAAAGGGATTAAGAAATACATCTTGTTGGTTACAAAATAGTCACAGGGATGTAAAGAACAGCATAGGGAATGCAGTCAATAATTTTGCAACAATTACGTATAGGGCCAGGTGGGTCCTAGACTAAACAAGGGGATCATTGCATACAGCATGCAAATGTCTAAACACAATGCTGTACATCTGAAACTAATATAAAATAATACTGAATGTCAACTGTAACTGAAAAATAAATAAGTAAATAATAAAAAAGATTGGTAGTGCCAGAAGGAGCCTGACAGATCACACAGTTCATTCCATCCAGGTCCTTTTATCTGATAGAGAAACTGAAGCCAAATCCTGTTCAGTGTCTGTTTCTACATATCACACTGAAAAACACTACTTACAAATTACATTTTCTACAAAGAACACATTGTCATCAAACAAAATAAAACTATAATTATGTTAATGATAGCATCCTAAGCTATTAAAATAATAATTACATTTTCATTATAGAGAGTGTCAGTGGGAAACTTAGAAACAGGACTTAACCTTTGAATCTTCCATTTCAGATTTCTTTCCACATGAACTAAAGTTTTTAAATGGATATAATGATTCAACATTCCCAAAATACCAACTCCAAATGAACACGGGTAGTATTTACCTATTCTCTCATATACATAGCTCTTTTTGAATTTAAATGCATGGGAACTAAATTTGATTCAAGTTGTTTAAATTTTATACCCACCTAAAGAATATATATTTCCCCAAGAATGTGTTATGTAAAAAAGAAAGTAGTGTCAATTTTACGAGTTTAGCAAATTTAGGAAGAAAATAGTTACTCCAATTTTTTCTGTCATACACTTGGTGTCATAAGTGCATTTGGTAGATTTAAAATGACAAATCCATATTTTTGGTTCCCTAAAATTCTGCTGCAGTAATGTGGAAATCATTAGACCAGGCAACTTGTTTTCATTATCTTTCATTCAAATTCAGTGTTCTCAGTCTGCATTACTATTCAAGCATATTGTGTGGGGCTTAGACGAAATCATGCACATAACTAAGGAGCCCAGTTTTTCAAAATCACATCCTTAGGGAACTGACACAGTTCCATCTTGGGACAGCCAGCAATTTGGGGCCTAAAAGTTTAGGGGTGTGGTGGATCTACTCTTTGATTCTTGTCAACTGATAGAAAATTTTCTATAGAAAGCCATCTGCTAGGACATCTAGCACTACCTAAATATTCAGAAAGGCAGAGGAGAACCCTGTCCAATATAGCCTGCTTATCCTTGATGTATCCCAGCTTTTTTCTTCAACTAAACCTGCTAATAGAAGTGCAATAAAATAAAAACTAAAAACGAGGACAAGGGATGTTAACTTGTACTTAAGTTCTCATAATCTATGAAAATCCAAGACCTATAAAAATAGATCGCTGTATCAGACAAAGGCACATATTAACTATGACTCTAATTTGAGGGTAGCCAAAACAAGGGGAAGTTGGGAAAAGTATATTATTCTTTTATTTTATATAGAAATTTTTGTATGTGCCACTTGTGGGAGAGATCAATTGCTGAAAAATATAAAAAAAATATTTTAAAAATTTATGAAGAATTAACAAAGTAATATTATGTTTTTCCATGGATGCATATAAACATAGTAAAAGTACAAATAGGATGCATGGTAAATGTATGATAGTGGTTTCCTCTAGAAAAAGAGAAAAGACTGGAAAGGTGAATAAAGATGGTTTCAACTTGATGTTTATGTAAAAAAATATATGAAGCAAATATATTTGTGTGAGCCAGTTTCTAGAAAAGATTAAGATTATTTAGTTATTTTTGCGGTCCTTTTCATTTTGGGGCAAAATTTAAAGTTCCATGTCTTTTTTTTTCTTTGCAAGAAAAATTTCCATTGTTTTTTCTTTGACTTTTAATTCATGAAACTGAGCAAACAGATATAAATGAAAAAGAAACTTCTTATCTACCTGTTCATCAGTCACTTGTTTTTGAATCTATTTACTTATTCATTTTAATGCAGTCTTTCCATGTACATGTTTATTCTTTTAAATCTTCACCTGTCTTTTTCCTATTGGGGCACAGGGCCCATATTCACTCACTTACAAAGCGGAACTGATTCTGCCTCCTTGACGGGGAAGATAAAAGGCCCAAAGGGCCATCAAAATAGGTATCACCTTCCCTTCCCCCACATCCAGGAATTGAGTTAAAGGAGTAAGGCCTAATTCAATCGTTGTTATTGTCACTAGAGGTACTGCTGAAAATTGGTTGTTATTGTCATCTATATAAAACTGAAAGCAAAGAAAAAAAGAAATGAACAAACAAATAACCCATGGACACAATGAATAGTTTAATGTTTATTTGGGGACGAGTGGGTTAGGGAGGGGAGAAAGGGGAGGGGGTGGGAGAGGAGGGGGGGAACTAAATATAAGGTGATGGAAAGAGAAGTCACATTAGGTGGTGAACTTATTATACAACAAGCTGACAATGCACTGTAGGATTGTATGCCTGAGACCTATGTAATCCTTGCTAACAGATGTCACCCCAATAAGTCTAACAATAAAAATGAATTTAAAAAAAAAAAAGAGTACATAGGAGGTGTTTTTCATTTTATTTCTCACCCCTCCTCCCCAAAATATTGCTGCTTCAGATAAAGTCGAGAGGTTAAAGAGATAAGGAAGACCTCCCATTTTTAATACTTTACTTGCCGAAATATTTATGATTAAAAGATCAATGTATTTAATTTAACAAGCTGCTTTTTAAGAAGTGAATACGCTTAATTGACTGAATACAACTCCAAGTCATCCATTTACATGATAGTGTGAATTATCTAACTTAGATCACATTTCCTTGTTCACCTAGATGAGAGATTAGCTGGCCCCCAATTCCCAGTCCCCCCAAAAAGGAGGACAGAGACGGAAAGTAACTTTGACAAGTATTTGTGTTTCATGTTCTATTCTTAGTCTATGGATCCCCCTCTCTCACCTAACTCCAGGACTTTAGAATCTGCTAAGAAACAATAGTTTTGAAGGGTAATTTGGAGAGAATATTTAAAATCAGTTCTGCCTTCCCAAACCCAAGATAGTCAAGGTAAATATAGAACAGTGGTGGTATCTGGACCAGCAGCATTAACATCACTAGAACTGTGTTAGAAATGCATTCTTTTTTGGTGGTGGTTGTTTTATTGTATTTTTTTAACCTTAATTTTTAATTTTAGTTTTGAGGGTCATTTTTTCAGCTAAATCCTAGCATTTACTTTGATGTATATATGTATGTATGTTTGTTTGTTGTTAAATTTATTGGGGTACCAATGGTTAGCAAAAATTACATAAGTTCTAGGTGTACAATTCTACAGAATATTGTCTATGTGTTGCATTATGTGTTCACCGCCCAGTCCGTTCTCTTTCTATCACCATATATTTGATTCTTCCTCCCTCCTTTACCGCCCCCTCCTCCCTTACCCTCAGGAAACCACTAAACTATTGACTGTGTCCATGAGTTTTTGTTTCTTTGTTGCTTTCAGTTTCATATTTCACATATAAGTGAAGTCATATGGTTCCTGATTTTTTCTGTCTGGCTTATTTTGCTTAGCATGATGATCTCAAGTTCCATTCATTTTGACGCAAAAGGCAGAATTTCATCTTTTCTTACAGCCGAGTAATATTCCATTGTGTATATGTTCTGCTTCTTTATCCAGTCATCTATCAAAGGGCACTTTGGTTGTTTCCATGACTTGGCCAACGTGAACAGCACTACGATAAACATTGGGGTATATAAGTCTTTGTGGACTAAGGTTTTAAAATTTGGGGTATAGATACCGAGAAGGGGGATTGCCGAGTCATATGAGTCAGAGGGTAACTCCATTTCCAATTTTCTGAGGAACCCCCACACTGCCTTCCACAGTGGTTGTACCAGTTTGCACTCCCACCAGCAGTGTACCAGAGTTCCTTTTTCTCCACATCCTCTCCAGCACTTGTTATTCCTTGTCTTGTTGATAACAGCCATTCTCACAGGTGTGAGGTGGTATCTCATTGTGGTTTTGATTTGCATTTCCTTACTAGCTGAAGAAGTTGAGCATTTCTTTATATGTCTGCTGGCCACTTGTATGTTTTCTTGGGTCAAGTGTCTGTTCAGGTCCTCCACCCACTTTTTAATTGGATTGTTTGGTTTTTTTGGTTGTTGTTCTTGAGTTATATGAGTTCTTTATATATTTTGGATACTAGCCCTTTATCAGAAGTGTTGCTTTCAAATATTTTCTTTCACTTGGTTGACTGTCTCTTTGCTTTGTTGATGGTTTCTTTTGCTGTGCAGAAACTTTTTAGTTTGGTATAGTCCCATTTGTTTATTTTTGTTTTTACATCCCTTGCCTTTGAAGTCAGGTTCATGAAGCCCTCCTTGAACCTGAGGTCTATGAGTTTAGTAGCAATGTTTTCTTCTATACTGTTCATTGTTTCAGGTCTGATGTGAAGGTCTTTCATCTATTTGGAGTTAATTTTGGTATATGGTGACAGTTCACAGTTCAGATTTATTCTTTTACATATGGTTTCCCAATTTTCCCAGCAGAGTTTACTGAAGAGGCTTTCTTTTCCCCATTGTATATTTTTTGCTCCTTTGTAAAAAATTATTTTTCTATATTAAATTCATTAATGTTAATTAAATATTAAATTATTAATGTTAACATGTATTGGAAAGTTGACTGAGTGAAATTGAGGAAGGATGTGACTGTGAGTCTAAAATCATCATCTACCAACCTGAGAAGGCAGTATATCAAATTGTTGAATTCATTAATATTTTCATTAGTTAAGTATTAAACAATATGAAATGTATCAGAAGAGGTAGTGTCAAGTTCTAATAAGTGGGCATGTTGAAGTACAATACAACTTTTTCTATTAGGAAAATAATATAATTTAAATAACAATTTTAAAAAGATGAATAAAATTACTGTATTTTGCCATGTATAGTGTGCACCCATGTTTTTGGCCCAAACTTTGAGGGAAAAAAATCTTCCGTTTTAATTTTTAAATTCAAATTTTTATTTGTTTTTATTTAGATACTCTTTTTGTATTATAAAGAAATTTTAGCATTTATTTTTTTAACATAACTCATATATGAAATGTAAAGCTGAAAGCAACAAAAATTCATGGACACGTCAATAGTTTAGTGGTTACCTGAGGGTATGGGAGAGGGAATGAGGGAGGTGGGGAGTAAAATATATGGTGGTGGGAGGAGAGCTGTCTCTGGGTGGCAAACACATGGTGCAGCACATGGGCAATGTGTCGTGGAGTTGTGTTCCTGGAACCTGTGTCATTTTTCCTAACAATTGTCATCCCAATAAATTTAACAATAAAAGAAACTGAATATTGTAAAAAACAATTATTTATCTATTTGTGGGTTTCTTTCTGGGTTTTTTATTCTGTTCCATTGGTTTGTGTGTCTCTTTTTCTGCAAATACCAAGCTGTTTTGATTATTGATGCTTTGTAGGACAGATTGAAATTGGAGAGGGTGATGCCTTCAGCCTTATTCTTTTTATGCAGGATTGCTTTGACTCTTTAGGGTTTTTTGTGGTTCCATACGAATCTGATAATTCTTTTATCTATTTCTTGAATGTCTGTGGGATTTTGATGGAAATTGCATTAAATCTGTATATTGCTTTGGGTAATATGGTCATTTTTACAATGTTGAGTCTTTTAATCTATGAACATGGAATATTTTTCCATTTCTTTGTGTCCTCTTTAATTTCTTTTAATAGTGTCTTAATAGTTTTCAGTGTATAATTCCGTCATGTTCTTTGTTAACTCCCTGGTATTTTATTCTTTTTGTTGCTATTGCAAAAGATATTGATTTTCTCATTTCTTTTTTGAAGTTTTATTGTTGGTATAATGCAATGCAATTGATTGTACATTGATTTTGTATCCTGCAACTTTACTGTATTTGTTTATTGTTTCTAATAGTTTTCTGGTGGAGTCTTTCAAATTTTCTATATAAAGGATAATGTCATCTGCAAATAGTGACTGTGTGACATCTTCTCTCCAAATTTGGATACACTTTATTTCTTTCTCTTGCCTAATTGCTCTGGCCAGAACTTCCAATACTATTAAATGTTTGAATAGCACTGGCAACAGGGGCATCTTTGTTTTGTTCCTGATTTTAGGGGAATGGGCTTCAGTTTTTTTCCATTCAGTGTGATATTAGCTGAGGGTTTGTCATATATAGCCTTTATTATATTGAAGTACTTTCCTTCTATATCCATTTTATTCAATATTTTGATCATAAATGGATGTTGTGTGCTATCAAATGCTTTTTCTGCATCAATTGATATGATTATATGGTTTTTATTTTTCATTTTGTTTATATGGTATATCACATTGATTGATTTGCATATGTTGAGACATCCTTGTGCTCCTGGGATGAATCCCACTTGGTCATGGTGTATAATCTTTCTGATACACTGTTGTATTCTATTTGCTAATATTTTGTTTAGGATTTTTGCATCTGTGTTCATCAAAAGTACTGGTTTATATTTTCTTTTTTTGTGTTATCCTTATCAGGTTTTTGTATTAGGGTAATATTGGCCTCATAGAAGGAGATGGGAAATATTGCCTCATCTTCAGTTTTTTGGAAGAGTCTGAGGAAGATAGACATTAATTCTTCTTTGAATGCTTGATAAAAACTCATTGGTGAGACTGTCTGGTCAGGTGGTGTTAACCTTTGGGGAGGTTTTGGGTGATTGTTTCAATTTCTTTACTATTGATTTGTCTATTTAAATGATCCAACTCTTCTTGGTTTAGTCTCGGTAGACTATATGTTTCTAGAAACTTGTCTATTTCTGTTAGGTTGTTAAATTTGGTGGCAAAAAGCCCTTCATAATATTTTCTTATAATCCTTTGTATCTCTATGATATCAGTTGTAATTTCTTCCCTTTCATTTCTAATTTTGATTTTTTGTGCCCTTTCTTTTTGTCCTTTGGTTAGGCTAGTTAGGGGTTTGTCAATTTTATTGATGTTTTCAAAGAACCAGCTCTTTGTTGCATTAATTTTTCCTATTGTCTTTCTGTTCTCAATTTAGTTTAGCTCTGCTTTAATTTTTATGATTTCTTTTCTTTGGTGTTTTTCTGTTCTTTTTTTTCTAGTTCTTTAAGATGGGATGTTAAAATGTTTACTTGTGATTTTTCTTGTTTCTTGAGATAGGCCTGTAAATTTCCCTGTTATTACTGCTTTCACTGTGTCCCAATAATTTTGATGTGTTGTATTTTCATAGTTAATAATTTCCATGTATTTTATAATCTCTTTTATTTCTTCTTTGAACCAGGTTTTAATAACATGTTGTTTGATCTTCATGTATATTTGATTTTTCCTGCTTTCTTTGTGCTGTTGATCTCCAATTTCAAAGCTTTGTGGTCTGGGAATACGCTTGATGTGATTTCAACCTTCTTACATTTGCTGAGGCAACTTTTGTGTCTCAGCATATGGTCTATCATTGAGAATGTTCCATATATACTAGAAAAGAATATATAGTTTTGTGTTAAAGGATGAAATGTCTCTATAAATGTCAATTATGTCCAATTGCTGTAATGTATCATTTAAAGTTGATATTTTCCTATTTATTTTTTGTTTGGATTATCTGCCCATGGTTGTTAAGGGACTGTTTAGGTCTTCCACCTTAACTGTGTTTTTGTCAGTTTCTCCTTTTAGTTTTGTTAATAGTTGGTTTGTAAAATTTGGTGTTTTCTTCTTATTGTATTATTTCTTTTATCACTATGAAATGTCTATCTTTTTCTCTTGTTACCTTTTTTTTATCCTGAAGTCTGTTTCTTCAGATATCAGTATGGCAACTCCTGCTTTTCTCTGGGTGCCATTTGCTTGGGGTATTGTTTTCCACCCTTTCACTCCGAGCCTCTGTTTGTCCTTGTGGTTGAGGTATGTCTGTTAGAGACAGCATATGGATAGGTTTTGTTTTTTAATCCAATCTTCTCCTTTGTGCTTTTTTTATTGGTGAATTCAGTTCAGTTACATTTAGAGTGATGATTGATAAATGACGATTTCCTATGGCTATTACTTTCTCCCTTTTATTTTTTTTGTTGTCCCAACTCTTTCCCATTTCTTTAGATTTTTTTGTTTCAGATTGAATAGCCTCTTTCAGCATTTCATTAAATGCTGGCCTTGTGCTGGAGAATTCCCTCAGCTTCTGTATGTCTGAAAAGGTCTTTATTCCTCCTTCATATCTAAAAGATAACTTTGTTGAATAAATTATTCTTGACTGGTAGATTGTCTCTTTCAATATTTTGAATATTTGATTCTATTCCCATCTGGCTTGTAGAGTTTCTGCTGAGAAGTTTGATGATAGCCTGATGGGCTATACTTTAAAGATTATAGTTACACCCCCTGGCTGCCTTAAGAATTCTCTTTTTGTCTTTGATTTTTGATATCTTCAGTATAAGTGCCTTAGAGAAGATCTGCTGGAGTCGAGGTCACTAGGGGTCCTGTGTTTTTCTTGAATTTTGGTGTCCAGACCTTTCCACAGATTTGGAAAGTTCTCATCTACCATTTGTTTGAGTAAGCTCTCTGTAGAATTCTGTGCTGCCCCTTCTGGTATTCCTTTTACTCTAATGTTCTTTCTAATGGAGTCAGATAGTTCATGTGGAGTTCTTTCATTTCTTTTGACTCTCAAATCTCTCTCTTCTTCCTTCTGTGTTGTTTCTATCTTATAATCTTTGATATAGTTAATATTTTTCTCCATCTGGTTGGCCCTGTTCCCTGTGGTAATAAATTTATTTCTCAGTTCTTTTATTGAGTTGTTTATCTCTAGAATTTCTATTTGATTCTTTTTTATAGTTTCAATTTCTTTGTTAAAATATTCATTTTGTTCACAGATTTTTTTTCTGAGATCATTTATCTATGTCTGGGTACTCTGGAACATTCTTTTAGCTCTCTGAGTGTCTTAAAAACTATAGTCTTGAATTGTGTGTCACTTAGATCATATACTTCCAGATCTATAAGTTCCTTTTCTGGAGATTTTTCGTTTTGTTTTTTTTTTTTTAGCGGCTTTGAATTTAAAGTTACTCATTGTATTTGATGCGTTTCTTTTCCTGGGCATGAGGACTTCTTCGCTGGCAGATATAAAGAGGCCTTTTCTCCAGTGGTGTCACTGTAGCATCTTACAATATTTTCTCTTTGTTACTTCATCTTCTATCTCTTGGAGCTTTTCTGCAAAGTGGGCTTCTTTTTCTTTGATCCAGTTGACTTGATCTTGATGTGACTCTTCTTTGGGAAATTGTGGTGGGTGTCAGTGTGCTATGCCTCTGAGATCAGTGCAGGAAAAAGCTACTGCACCTGTTTTGTGCAATTTCTCTGAGCCCTCCTGCTGGTTTCTGTGGGGGAGGGAGGCAAGATTTGTTGGAAAGGGTGCAGTTTTATTTGCCTTTTCTTCTTTTCAGCTCCCCACAAGCAGACACTAGGTGGAGTTTGGTAGGGTGATGAGCTTCACCAGAGAGATAGGGGAAGCAACCAGGCTCTGTGTCTATGGTTTCTGCCTGGGAGTGGGAGTGGGTGTGGGAGTGGTG
This sequence comes from Lyroderma lyra, assembly GCA_004026885.1. Lineage (NCBI taxonomy): Eukaryota > Metazoa > Chordata > Mammalia > Chiroptera > Megadermatidae > Lyroderma > Lyroderma lyra. Next base: position 30,712 of record PVJL010013247.1, read on the forward strand.
TGTTTTATAGCTGCTTTGTGTCCTGGGGTCATTACCTTGGGTACTGGCTCTGTTTTATGTAACACAAGCCTGTTTATCAGGAATTCCTGGGAAGGCTGAACATGAGCCAGCCATGTGCTGCCAGTCCTGCCTTTCTCTTTTCTCCTGAGGCTGCATTTTACCCAGGACTGTCTTTTATTCTGGTCAGTGTTTCCATGGTAGGTGAATCACAGTTTCAAACTTGCCCAGAGCTGATTTGTAGTACAGCTAGTGCTGCTGCAAGCATACCACAATGCTACTGGGGCTCTATTCTCACCCAAGGCAGTTCAGAGCCTTCAGCCTCTAACCCACCCAAGGTGCAGCATTCCAGTTGGAGCCCCAGTGTGCTGCCACTCAGTTGGGGTTTTAACTTACCCATGGTCTCACAGGGTTTCAGCTGCCCACACCTCCACTCTTGTCTTTTCTCGGTCTCTAACCAGCCTGGGATCATGTTGCTCTTCAGCTAGTGTCCTTAGACCCTCACCTCACTCCTTCTTTTGTAAGCCCCGGGTTGTTTTCTGTAGCTCCATCTCCTATCTGCGGTCTTCCCTCCTCTCCCATTCGCTCCCCTTTCTCTGACCTTAAGGTGTTTTCCTGTGATTTGTGGATCTCTCAGCTGAGGCTGTGCAACTCAGTACTTCCCTCACTGGATCCAAGTTGTTCAATTGTATTTTCCAGGAGAGGTTTCCACGATCTCCTCTCTCACTGCCATCTTAGGTTCCTCTCAGAAACGCAAATTATTGATCTAAGAATAGGAATTTTGCTGGGATAGGGCCAGAAGGTGTGTTTTAAGGTGATTCAGATGTTAAGCTCAAAATTAAAATCCTCTGGTACCAGGGTGTTCTGCTTTAGGGGAGGTAAACCTAAATTTGGGTACATAGTAGATCAAAAATAATAAAAGGAGCTGAGTATTGAGATTAAGAGAGAAAGAACATATATTGGAATATAAGAAGTTAGGAGTAAGGGAGATGACTATGTATATTTTGTTTTTAACTGTGAAACCTAGTGACCAAAATAACCAGTCCTGCTTGTGTATATCCTAGATCTGCTGTTTCTGCTGCATTATGAGACCATTTATCCCATTATTTCATTTTTATAATATGATCATATATTTTGGTTAGAAAGTAAAGATTAAACCATAATTTTCAAGTTCTTGAATTATTTTAAGAATTTTTGTAATTTGAGATGAATATAAAAATAGTGTTGTTGCTTTTGAGGGATTTTTATTATTTTTTAACCTTAGTCAAACATGTTAATGAATTTTTACTGATACATCCAAATTTTGGAGCATGACCAAAGATGTATATCTGAATGCTAAGCTAAAGTACAATTTGACATTATGAAGGAAAGTGAAGAAAGTGGTCATCTGTAGAATAGAGTAGTATCATCCTCTACTCAACAGAGACAACTGGTAGCAACTGATAGAAATATAGATTACAATAGGTTGCTATATTTTGAAAAGAATGCTTATAAGTGACAATAGGAATCCTGCCAGATGTATTTCTTTTGCTATTCTATTATCAAAAATCCACAATATAATCATGTGGATTTTTCTTTTTTTATTGTTAAATTTATTGGGGTGACATTGATTAGTAAAAATTACATAGGTTCAGATGCACAATTCTACATTACATCCTCCATGCATTTCATTATGTGTTCATCAGCCAGAGTAAGTTCTCTTTCCATCACCATATGTTTATGTCCCTATCTCTTCTCCCCCACCCCCATCTCTTCTTACCTTCGGATAACTACTAAATTTTTGACTGTGTCTATGAATTTTGTTTCTTTGTTGTTTTCAATTTTATGTTTCACATATGAGTGGAATCATGTAGTTCTTGGTTTTTTGTGTCTGGCTTATTTCACTTAGCGTAATAAACAATGGAGTATTATTCAGCCATAAAGAAGAATAAAATCTTACCTTTTGCAACAACATGAATGGAACTAGAAGATATCATGCTAAGTGAAATTATACTGTGAAAGACAAATACCATATGATCTAAAGAACAGGATAAATGAACAACCAAAATAGAAAACAAACCAAAAAACAAAAACAAAAAGACTCAATTAAAAAATGGGCACATCATCATGTGGATTTTTATCATCTAAACACCCACTCTTCTGGTCAATACCAAAACCAAAACATAAAACAAACATACAGAAGCTAAATAAGAGTAGATTTTAAATAGGAATATCCATTGGAGAGAAGACAAGATGGCGACTGGAGAGGAGGTTCCTAAAGCCTCTCCCAGAAAACACAAGTGAACGGCCGTCCAGGAGCCAAGAAAGCGGACCCTGAGTGACAAACCGGCTGCTGAGAAATCCACAAATCGCAAGTAAACCTGAAGGCTGGCGAGAAAGGGGCGAGTCGGGGAGAGGGAAGGGAGCAGAGACGGACCACGCGGGACGCGATCCCTGCTGACTATTCGGAGCTGTGCAGTTTGGGGGAGGGGAGAGAGAC
>PVJL010013248.1:0-33185 GCA_004026885.1 Lyroderma lyra
TTGATCATAAATGGATGTTGTACCTTGTCGAAAGCTTTTTCTGCATCAATTGAAATGACCATGTGGTCTTTATCTTTGATTTTGTTTATGTGGTGTATCACATTGATTGATTTTCGTATGTTAAACCATCCTTGTGCTCCCGGGATGAATACCACTTGATCATGATGTATGATCTTTTTGATGCATTGTTGTATTCTGTCAAACATCTCAATTTTTAATGGAAGTAAAAACCTCTGTCCTAACTATCTCATAAGAAGGTTGTCGAGGATCAAACGATGTGATACATAGAAGAAAATTTTATAATTATAAAGTGCTATACCAATATAAAGTGCTATGACATTGATTATATTATGAAATAAGCTGGGCTGTTTTGTTTTGTTTAAATTTGAATCTGAAGGAGTGCTTAATTTATAACTTAATTTAATCGCTGGCTTACCTTTGGTGATACTGACAGGAAAGGGCAAGAGTAAGGCTTCTAAGGTCTGGTAATGTTCTATTTCTTAGTCAGGTGAGGGTTACGTGATGATGTGTTTGTAAAAATTAATCAATGTGTACAATTAATATGGCATCCTGTCAGAGAACTTCAAGGCTGGGGGGCAGAGAATATTTATGATGAATATATTTAACGTTCCTTCTAATTCACACAACACATATTTATCAAGCTCCGGAAACAGTCTAAGGGAAAAAGAAGGGAGGGAAATCACCATGTTCTCATGGAGCTGGCGGTCCTCAGGCAAGAGAAAAATGATTCAGCAGTGGTATGTGAGAGTATAGAGGAGGGAAACGCGGCATCCTATGAGGTTCCAGTAGGGAATTAGCTGGTGTCATAACCAGCAAAGACACAAAACAGTCATATACTACCTTGCAGACTAAGATGTAGTCACCTCTAGGTTAGGAAATTCATTACTGTTCCCAGCATAGCAGAGCGTCTTAACCAGCTAAGGTTTTCTCGCCTTAAGTTTCACATAGCAACATTGACACTAAAAATCTTTCTAACTCAAAGGAATAGTCTGAAGATCACAATCCTGCCTGTGAGGCTCTCAAGAAAAAGACACTATGTACACACTGTTAGGCCACAGGCAATAAAACTGTGGCCAAGTTTTCATAGATTTCTCTATAAAAACTGTAAACTCTAGCTTCTGCATCTACATTGTGTTTGGATCAGGAAGTATTTATTGAGCCCCTCTTTCATTCACTCTAATAGAAAATGCAGTATACAGAAATAAATGCAACATTTCTTATAATCATGGATCACACATTTTGGGAGTGTAGTCAGACTTACAAACACAAAGGAAAAAGAAAAGTAGAGAAAATGATCACATATAATACAGTCACACCAAAGTACATGATGAAAACTATCAAACCCCACAGGGAGCTCTCTGCCAAAGGACTATGAGGCAAAATGGATTTTGAAAAGTAACATGTCACATATCTCTTTCTTGGAGAGTCACAGCACACATTAGTATTTTAAAAACTCTGCTCATCTACCAAGTAAATATTGTGGTTGACTTGCTTTAGCACCACATTAACCACAGTTATTTGATCATGAACCCCATTTTTATGCATTAAATCTTCTAGGGTTCCACTGGAAATACTGATATTAGTAGTGAAAGCTCTAATTAGAGGAGGGGGAACCCAAACCCTAATTCCCAGGTCAACCCATGAAATACAGATGCTTTTCAAAATCATCCAATTCCACGTGAGACTAAACTGGCTTTCCCACGGCTTCAACTCCCCTCTGCGGCCCTATCCTGGTTCTCCCCTGTCTTGCTGCTGGCATGCACACTGGATTCTTTAGCAGGGCTAAAGGTCATCCAGATGATGCAGTCTCCAGGTGTGGGTTTAAACAGATGACACTGTGAGCTCTGCGACTTCTCATCAAGGCCCATTGCTGAAAAAGGAAACCTGTCTTCAGTAAGTAGACTGGAATGGCCCCTAAGCTGTCCTTGGTCTCACACCAGAGTCAGCTGTCCTTTCACAACAGCACGTCTCCTTGTCATCCCCCCACCTCTGTCAGAATAAATGATTGGCTTGCTAGGGATCATCTATCAGACTAGAGCTTCGCCGGCCCTCCTGTTCAGGCACCTGGAAGCTTCGGTAGCTTCAGCTGCTCAGACTCTGCAGCACCCAGAGGCTCCTCATTCTCAATTACATAGGGAAATGACAAGAATGAGTCTGGGTCCTAGGACTGACTCTAATATTAATTGGCTGTGTGACTCTGCCTGGGCACATTATTGTCCTGGTGCCTCTATTTCCACAACTAATTTTACTAAGAAGAGTTAAAGTCAAATGGAAATTAGAACTTAAACAGAAATCGTACCATGTGCCAGACTGAGACTGTGTCAGCTGTGAGAAAGCACAGGGGCCTCAGGACACCCTCTACCTTCATTCATTCTATCTGGGGGAGACTATGGCGCACCAGGCTTCCTTCTTATCCCCATCGCCATCCCCAATCCTGTCCCCAAAGTGTAAAGATAATATTCTACGTCTTCCTAGGGACCCACATAAGCCAAAACTGGAAAACTTTAAAGAAAATATCATCTTTCTGTATCTAAAGTGTTAAAAAAAATCCCCTTATGAACTAACACTGAGGAGGTCTGTGTGAGTCTGTGTCCCTTTTGAGAAAATTCTATGGCTTCTTTCACTGATTTTTGGACACCAGGATCATCCTGACAGATGGCAATGAGCACCGACCAGGCCCATAGTCTGGGATGTGACCTCAATCTACCAGGTCCCTCTAGATGGAGGGAAGGGGTTCTTTACATGTGCATTTGACATTTGGTGACTTCATTGCAAATAAAGTAACAGCATGCAATGAATCGCCTCTTCATCAGAATGAGAATGAACAGGAATTTTACAGTGCTATTACCTACTGATCCATAAACTACTAAAGACTGAAGTGACCCTAATTTCAGCAAGTATGCCTTATCTTCACCATACAGCTACTTAGAAAAAAAACAGCATTCTCATAGACAGGTGCTCAAGCAGTGCTTAATATGAGACTTTACAATGCTTTGACAAGAAATTTAAGCATGGGGGCAGAACACATTACACACACACACACACACACACACACACACACACATACATACATACAGTGACTGAGCACCTACTATGTGGAACCCTCAACGCTAAAGGATGAAACAGATTTTAACATGCCTCATGTATCCAGAAACTCACAACCTAGTAGGGATCTCCAACAGGCATGTTGCTAATTGCCACCTTGTACTTAAAAGCCTGTTCTTTTAAATGTTCCAATCCCTGACTCCGCCACTTAGTACCTGTGTAGTATCAGGCATGGTACATCATCTGTCTGTGCTTTAGTTTCCTCAGCTATAAAATGTGGAGAATAACAGTACTTATCTCATATGTTTGTTAACAGAATTATGAGTTAACATATATAAAATGCCTAAAGAATATTTGCTATTGTTATTTCTTTAACTGTGCAAACAGTTTAGCTGTGTTTACCCATGCTAGTATTAAGTATACAGATTAGTCCAAGCAACATGCTCTGAGGAATGAACCACTTGCATTTTACTGGGGGGAATGGGTTGGGGCTCAGGAGTAGGGGAACTCCTCGAACAAGCTGGCATTACTGCTGGACTTGTGAAGCCAGATAACACTTTGAAATTCAGCCACTCATAAGGAGGGAAGGCACTTAGGGCAAAATTAAAATGAAACAAGCCTTACTTTTTACCACTGAGCATACAACAGAAAGGAAACATGTTGAAAAATTCTAGTCCCTAAAATCATGGCCTAGGAATAGCAACTGGAAATAGGAACTGTATTCTACACATCATTTCAAGGGCGTACACTTCTGGAAGCTGCTAATCATAACAATGCGTGGTGACCACACTGCTACTAGGTAGCAGTACTAGTGATTATCAGAGTCAACAGGACATTACCCAAGCAATTCAACCATAAAAAACATGTTTGATTATGCTGACACTGCCAGTTCAAGAAGGAAGGCTTTCTCATTAGCAAAAAAAATATATTTAAAACACTGCCATTCATAAAGCCTTTTTTCACACACGTACATTCATTTAAACCTCTGCCGACTGCCAGCAGTTTGATGTTTAATATCAATCTTACTTTAAGGAAGGAGTGGTGATTTCCCCAAAGTGGCACAGAGAATAAATGGTGAAACCAATGTTCAAACTCAGATATCTTGACACCAAATCTCACAATCTTTCTAGCATATGCTCCCTCTCTGCTCTTGCTGTCAATACTTTAAATGTTTGTGTTAGAGGCATGAGGCCCCAGAAACACTATTTTCAGAAAATACTATTTACAGAAAAAGTAGTGATTTCCCCAGTGTTCCACAGATAATAAATAAATCATGACACCAGTGTTCAAACTCAGATATCTTGACAGCAAATCTCATGGTCTTTCTAGCATATGCTCCCTTTCTGCTCTTGTTGTCGTTACTTTAAAGGTTTGTGTCGGAGACTTGGGGCCATGGAAACACTGTTTTCTACTGGAGTCTGAATGTCTATCTTCTCCTTAGCCAACAACTTCAGCATCCATTATGTCCTAAAGAAAATCCCATGTTGCTTCAAACCATTGATCTGTCACTGTCCCCAACAACAGGACCTGAATGACTGCCGTGACCCTGGGAATTTTAAATAAGAAGTCAATGAGAGATGTGGGTAAGTGGTTCTGTAATTGTCTAGGGGGCGGATAAAACCCTGGTGGAATAATAATCATATCAATAGACTGGCTACATGAATGATCCCACAGTGAATTACAACAGGGCACTTCAACTCCAAAGTCTTAGGTGGCACATCTGCATAATTAATCTCACTCTGCAGTAACCCCGCAGGGTCAGCAAAATCAGCATTCTGCAGCTGAAATTAATGTCTTATTATTTCAGTCCCTTTGGTGTTTCTTCAGCTTCAGGAAAATAATAGAAGACATAGCAGCTCTGTTGATACAGACAGATTTTTAAAGGATCACCAAAGTTACAAAAATGTCCCCACATAAATCTTGGAAGGTAGACAGAAGATGGATTCAATACATAGTTCTAATACACCTACTAAATGCAATGCTCTTGATATATATGTTTTAAATTTTATTCTTGGATTAACTTAGACACTCCGAAGAACACATATTGATCCATATTGTCCAGCTTGGGCTTCTACAGAATGACTTTAAAAAATTATATTTTGGTATTGTGCCCTCATTTTACAGAAACATTAGGCTGTTAATATTAGGTGAAAATTAGGTTAAAAGTTGTCTTTTTCTACAGGATTGTTCAGGGTATTTAAAATGCTAATGTATACTGTGAAACTAAATTACTTAGGAACCATTTACAGTGCTCCTCAAACTTAATTGACTTTATAAATCCTTGTTTAAAATATCTCCAAGCACTAGAATTGTTGGCAGAGTTTAGAAATGCTGACTGAAGTTTTTACAGGAAAAAAAGTGGGGGTGGTGTATAAGATACCAGCCAATAGACCAAGCTATGAGAAATTCCTGTAAATTCTCTCATGGGACATATTAGAAAAATCTCCTAGTAAGGTAAAGGCCATGAATTCTTAATTGGGGGAAAAAATGTGGAAATTCAAATCAATTTTCTAATTTACTAAGCCATCCCTGTGGCAAGCTGATGGAGAAACAATAGCATAATGACTAGCTACAGTGAGACAGGAGGCATGCTGCTTGATTTAAGTATGGTAATGCCACGCTCGGCCGGTACAGCTAATCGGAGTTGATTATGATTTCACTTCTAGCATTTTGGATGCTTAAAGACTGTTGCCAAATCAGAATATTGGCCATAGCAAAAGGATAGGAAAACAGAGGGGAGCTATTATTTCTCTGATAATCAAAGGAGCCAGTACATATGAAGAGATGGACAAATAACCCTTTTGCTTCTGTAACCTCAATATATTTGAGAAGAAATTAAAATGCTATTATTTTTAATTCATCTGCCCTTCTCTGAAAAAGAAAAAGATGAGAAAAGGCTGACCTAAAAATCACTCATATTTTTGCATGTAAATATTCTTTGTATCCACTGATACTTGAAACACTGACCAAAATCTTGTTCTCCAAAGCCAAAAAAAAAAAATTTTTTTTTAACCACATCACAAACAAGAAGGTTGTACACACCTTAGGAACATTTTGGGGGCCATAAGGGCACCTGTAAAGGCTGACTGATGGCAAGTACCAAATTGATTTTCCCACCCAGCACATCATAATTGCATTTCCCTGATGCCCTTCATATGACATTCTGGATCCTCCAGGACCTAGCAGCAAAACTCCTCTGTCCAGCTCTTTTCTGCACCGCTCCTCATAGTCCAGTCCATAACCTGGACTCCAGCCACAGGTGCACATACAGATGGTGCTATAAATCACCTCTGTGTCTCCCATCCCTTTTAATCATCTCTCTGCCTGGAATGCCCTGCCCACCCATCTTCTCGTGTACAAACACTGCCCATCCTTCAAGATCTGTTTCCAAAATCATTTCCTTCATGAAACCTCCCTGCTGTTAATGTATCTTTTCTCCTTACAACTTTCCCTTATGGTCTTGGTAATGTAATTCTTTACTCTGTCCTACCATTAAGTGTGTATGTCTTCCCTCTTGAGACCCTTGAGAACAGGGTCAACTCCTGAGGAAGGTTTGTCTCACAGGGCCCAGCATGAAGCCTGGCACATGGAAAATGCTCAGGACTTGCACTGAATGATTGTGCTCTTCGGAAGACTCTGCAGATCATCAGCCCTGATTCTACAGGCTATTCCTCAGTCTAGGAAAACACCATCACTCTATCAATTGTTTTCCACACCTCTGGTCTCCCAACATTTATTCCAGATCACCTCCAGGGAAGTGTTTTCTCACTAAAATCTGTCAGACAATTTACAAGAATACCTGAGATTGTCATCTGCTTTGTCAGTGTAAGACTTGATGACACCTTATAAAATGTACATTTGCATTTATGCTGTGCATGATGACACTGAATAAGAGAAGACCCCCAGTCAGCTCCTGCTCAAGTGTCCACAGGCAACTCCTGGGACTAGCCCCAGAATGTCGTTTAATTTGGATTCACAGTGTCCGATTCAACATTACTGTAGTTCATTATTTTGGGGTTGAAATCTCCTGTGAGTGCTGCTGCCGGGAAAAAAGAACATTCTCCTCTTCCTAAAACATATGTTCCAGTGGATAACTGTATTTCTAACTGACAATTCTAGAAGCTCTGAGGAAGCCTCTAGACTTAGAAAAGAAAAGCCAGTGAGAGGATGTTACCAAGCATTCTTTTGGCTCATTCATATCACTCCCCAAACCCCAAACTCTAGAATTTTTAAACCAGAAGCATAATTTACGTCAGGAAAGAGGGATGTGATCAGGAACCAGAGGAAAGCAGAGTGGAGAAGTCATAAGCCAACCCAGGAGTATGTGTGGGGAGGACAGAACCCTAGGAAATAGAACTTTGAGAAAACAATCTGGTCCTTTAGTCAACAAATATTTTCCAAATCCACACGATACGCATGGTACCTTACTCAACTCAAATAATTCATGCTTTGAAAGTATGCAGGGTGCTTCTTTTCATGTCTTATTTTATTTGACACTCAGAACACTTATTCAGAAAAGAATATAATTTTTCTGTTTTACAAGATGAAGAAAGTAGTCACAAAAAAGGTGCAGTATCTTACTCAAGCTCTCACGGCAATCAAAGCACAGAGCTTGGTTTTTAAAAAGATTCTCTGATTGTGGCAGACCATTCACCCCGATTCTTTTACATCATTCTCCCCAGGGCCTGTGGCAGGCTACAAGCAAACCATATGAAGGAAGTGGTCAACACTTTGCTTGCCATGTTTCATAAAGCACCCCAAAAGATCAGTTAAGAAAGATAAAGGTTCACAGGAGCAAAGATCAAAGATGTCAACCTACATAAGTAAAATCTTTGAATTATAAGCCAAAAAATGTTTCACTTGAAAAGCAGTTTTTATTACTTTGAAAGTAATGGGTTGACATTACTGGGAACTGCATAAACTTAGATTATTTGTAATTAGTATACCATCACTTGAATAAATAGGGGCACCGCATTCAAATGATTTAAAGTTGTTTTTCCCAGTCAGTTTCCAAAAATAACACCCTGTGTTTCAAATCCTGGGCAAATAGAACTCTACTGCTATAGGCAGGATACTGAAATTTCAGGCACAGTTTTTAATAGGTAGGTTAAAATGCTAATGATGCATTCGCCAGGGGCTAGAAGCAATAAAGAGTTAGTGTTTAAAGGGTAAAATTATTGTTAAAACCTGGGAAGATGAAAACGTTCTGGAGATGAATGGCAGTCAGTGACAACTGCACAACAATGTGAATGTACTTAATGTCATGTGATTGTATACTTAGAAATGACAAAGATGATAAATTTCATGTGTATTTTACCACAATGATTTTTTTTAAATACTAATGAATTTTCAAATCAGATTGCAACATGAAGGTATACAATTCATTATGTAAGGCCAAAGACAAACCTCAGCAGAATCTCTGGTGGATCACAATTCAGAAAAAACTATTAATAAGACTTTAATTCTGAACTGCTTTAGTTAAGCATATTAAGACATGGTTTGGCCTCTGTGAAAACAAGTAACAAATCAAAAATAAGAGGCTTAATTTTCCTTGTTGAAAATAAGGGAAGAGATTTCTCTTGCCTCCTTTTTCTCAGAGCATTTATTTTAGAAAACTAACAATTGTTAGGTACTTTTTCATCTCTTTATATAAATCTTTTTGAAGACTTAAGAGGTCTTTTGTCAGCTTTGTGACCTAGGAATGTCTTTCTTTAAGACCTGGGGATTATCTTTTTGCAATGTAAACATCAAGATAAGGGTGGTATCTCCCAGTTTCTGTGAGAAGGCAAGAGCCTAACTTCAGTGGGGCCCCTTCCTCCAACTGCAAAATTATGTCCCATCACATCCAGCAATTCCACTCTGGATATTTATACAAAAAAAAATGAAGTCAGGATTTTGGACACATATCTTCACTCCATATTAATTATAGCACTATTCACAAGAGCCAAGATGTGGAGAAAACCTAAATGTCCACCCATAGATGGATGGATAAAGCAAATGTTGTATACAAATACAATGTAATACTATACAGTCTTACAAATAAAGGAAATTCTGCAATATGTAACAACATGGATAAACTTTGAGGACATTATACTAAGTGGAATAAGCCAGCCACAGAAAAATAAATATTGCATGATTCCATTTATATGAGTTATGTAAAATAGTCAAAATTACTGAATTGAAGAGTTGAATGGTGGTTACCCAGGGCTGCGGGGAGGGGAAAATAGAAGTTAGGAATCAGTGGGCATAAATTTCAGTTAAGAAAGAGAAATAAACTACAGATCTGTCCAACAACATTGTACCTATAGTCAACAATAATGTATTGTAGGTTCAAAATTTTGTTGAGTGTAGATTATGTGAAGTATTCTTACCACAATAAAATACAATAATACAATTAAAAACTAAAGATACAGATGTTTCTCTTTTGGATAAAGGCAGTTAGCTAACACAGATAGTCATCCTTATTACCGTGTAATGTCCACATGAACTACGTGTGACAAATGATGCTATCAATTCCTCTGACTTGAGGACAAGCTATTGTTTACCTTGAGAACAAGCAATGGGCTGCAATGGCTGTATAAAAGGGTGAGCTTTCTTTGTTTTACAATCTCAGTGGACTGCCTGTGGTGCGCATCACATACTGATTTAATGCTTATTTAATAATAAAAGCATTTCTTTATTACATTTGTGGAGAGGATTTCTGGGTTGAAAGATTTTGTTTTTAATTATATTTCCCCAACACCTCCTAAACTTATAACAACTACAATTTTAAATTATAAAATTTAAAATTTAATTTATAATTTAATTTTACAATACATTAATAAATCACTACAATAAATTCTAGGGGAAATGAACTAAACCACAGATACACACAAGAGAGAAAAGACTAATTCTCATTATTACAAACTAATAGTAGGAAAACCAGAAGAAAGGGGCAAATGAACTTCTGAAAGAAAAGAAAGAACAAATTTTAAAATAATGAGTGAGTACTGGTATCTATGTAAATAAATAAATGGTTATTTATTTTATTTTAGTTATTATGTTATTTATCATTTTTATTTTGTGGATGTACTTATTTTATTATGTAACATTTGTTTTTTATATTTATGTAATCTTATTAATTATACTCAGCATTTTTGTGAAGAGTCAAGGACATCACCAGAGTTATACAATACAGAAGTGTGGATTATGGGAATAATCAGTGAAATAAGTAAGAAAACTATGAAACAAAGCTGTAGAGACAGAAGAGAAGACAGAAGTGACAGACAATAAGAAAGATAATAATGCCAGGGAAAGTGGGCAAGACAGATGCTGGGGGAAAGAATCTAAACAGAATCTGTAAGGGGAGATAGAAAAATCCCTTTTGAAATTATAAAACTTCTCCCTTCCCAAGTTTTGAAAAAGCATATATAATCAACTGAAACAATGTCATTCTCCTGAGATTAAGTGTACCCAAATCTGATCCTGGACCTTACTCTGACTGTGATTAGGCTTCCAGTTCTTGAAACAAATAAACAACGATGCCAGTTGTCCGCCTACAACCTTATTAATAAAATTTCAATACAGTGTTTCCCTGTGCCTTAAATCGAATCCCTTGGACTATGAATTCACATGAGCTTCTAAAAGTCAAATTCCTTTATCCTAGTGGCACTTCTTAAAGCAGGGAGAGGAAGAAACAGATTTGATAATGGGATGAGCCCTTTTGTACCAAGGTCTGTAAAACTGAACCGCAGCAGTGACAAAAATGAGACAGTTTGAAAGCTGTCTTGCCGACAGGAATCATGAGCATACCCTGCATTCACATACTGCCCTCACACACCCCTCCTCATTGAAAGCACAGGCTTTCATTCAAAAACACCCAAGGAGGGGCCTCTGCTGTGTGCAAAGCCGTCCATCATGCCCTGCCAATGAAAGATGAAGAAGACACAGTCCCTGATCCACTGACACAAAAGCAAGCAAGTGAGAGGCAAAGCTGGATGTCTGTTCTAAGAAAGTGCTTCTCAAATAGCAATATGAATAGTGATGATCTCAAGGTCTTGCTAAAGTGGAGGCTCTGACTCAGCCCATGATGGGATTCAAGAGTCTACATGTCCAGTCAACTCCAGAGATTCCTATTCCTGGTACTCCACAGACCACTGATTGGAAGCAACCCTAAGTGACAAAAGTGTTAGAGAAATGCTGGGTAAGAAGTGATTCCTCCTTGCTGATAGGTTTAGAGAGGTTTCATAGAGAAGACCCTGCACTGAAACAGGTAGGGATGCCTGTGCCTGTGTGGTAGGTGGGGACCAGAGAGACCACAGAGGACAGTGTGGGAGTGAACAAGGAAAGAAGGAAGGAAGAAAACAGGAGGAAGAACTGCAAAAAGAGAAAATACTTTGAACAAAGTTCTGAAAGCAAAAAAACACATCAGATATTTAAAGGAAAGCAAGATATCTGATAAGACTAGACTATAATCTGCAAAGATCAGACAAAGAATTACCAGAACTAGGCCTAGAATGATAAGCCAGGGGAGAAATGATTGGCATCTCATACAGATTTGGCCCTTTGCTGGGACAAGGAGGGACATCTGATTACCAAAAACAAAAACAAAAACAAAACAAAACAGAGAGAGAGAGGCAAATTCCAGTTGTTAAATTATGCAGAATAAAGCACCTTAGAGCTTAGGTCTGGCCTAAAGTTATTCATATTCCACATTTTGATATTTATAATTAAGTATCCCAAACCATTATTGCTCTTTGATATAATTGCCTCCCTGCCAATCCTAGCACATCCCCATCTGAACACTCATTCCTCAAAAGAGAATTATGCATGCCCAAAACAAAATATGGTCTGTCCCAAGCTCCTTGAGGTGTTTGACGTTCAGAACCCCGAAATCAAGCCGTGGCTCAGTGGAATCACAAATCATTCCTATTTATACTCAAAGTCTAACAAGGTCCAGAAATGTTTCATAAAGTTAATATCCTGGAAAAGGAATCTGAAAGAGGCTCTAAGAGTATATAGGGTTTACAAAGCTGCCTACATGGAAAAGCATAGCACAGCATCACTGCATGGTGGCTGGGGACAAGGGACTCACAGGATGCTTAGGAAATTCAAGTAAGTTTCCCAACCCTAGTGGACAAGCTCATTGCCACCTCTGCCAACATTATTAATAGTGAAAGAAGAAAAGAAAAGGTAGGTATGATATCTAAGGTAAAGACAGCTAATAAATTCTCTATCATATTTGTTTCTATGTCTGTGAAAATCAGTAAAGTCTGTAAATATGGTGTTATGGCCATTTGGGATAGGTTGAGTCTCAGTAAGGCCAAGTCCTTTAATAAGTCTGAAAATACTGAAACACATAAAAATGAAATAATCATGCATAGATACATAAATGAATAGATATGTGATAAAGCAATTATTCTATAATGCCAATCAGAAGATAAATGGAGGTTATATGGGTGTTCATTATAACATATTTTCAACGTTGCTCTATTTTTAAATTTTCATAATAAAATATTAGGGGGAAAATACCCATAATTCTATTATCCTTCTTTAAAAAAATTATATTAGGTAGAAAGGAAAAACATTAGGTCCCCTTCTGTCTTTTCAGCATTCAGCAATCCCACTCCTAACAAAATCTCATGTAACTCCTAGATTCAGATTTTTGCATTTTTTCATATATAAAATTTTCTTTATTTTTCTTACAAAAATTGAATACTATGTGGGTCTACAAGTTCCTTCTTTTATTTAACAATAGATCTTTCACATTTCCCCAGATCACCTCATATAAGTACATTTCATCCCTTTTCATGGCTAAATATAATTACATGGCCCATAGTATATTCAACCATCTCCCTATATTGACATTTTGAGATTTTTTTAATTTGCTCTTTTCACACTTATAGCTTATGGTGATTTTTCTTTAGTATTAATAAAAATCCACAGTTCCTAGCATCTACTCAGAAGACCATAGTAATAACCTAAAATGATCCCACTGTCTAAGAAGCTTAACAGTTAAACGAAAGAGGAAAGTACAACACACAGAATAAACAGCATACAGTGATACCTTAACAATCGGCAACTCAATTACTAGACAGTGGCAATCACCAAGCAAATACCCAGTAGCAAACAAGGAGGCAAACTAGTGCTTTAAATGCAACCAGAATGAGTTTTGCCTCAAGGTAAAAAAATAGAATAAAATAAATTAACTTCACCTATACTGAACAGCCTCAGATCATCTTTCCAAAACTTGGTTATCTGAGCTCTTACACCAAAGCAGAAAAGAGAAGCCAATTTGGACAGAAGGCAAAAAGCTTTTACAAGTAGGTATCTATTCATGGAAGTGACAAAGCTGAGCTTAAAGAACTTAAAACAAAAAGAAAACAAAATAATAATCTCCGAATTCCAGATCTGGGGCCATTTAATGTCAAAGTCTTACATATTTTAATAGGTCCTGGGGATATCATTATGCACGTTAAAAAATAATTGATGTTCAAAATCATGGCCATGAATTACTAATTAAAAGTATAATTTCTCAGGATACTCATAGTAAGACAGCTATGTGGTGCAGCATACACTTCAGACACACATACTATTTTAAAACAGTTACAAGATCCTTGATCATAGAAGACTTCAAGAAGGCTTTGGACCAACCACCACTTAACCGGCAGAGAAACAAAAGAGCAAAGATAACATAATTGATCCAAGGTCAGTTGTTTGTTGGAAATAATCAGATCTATAATCCAGGATAAGTAAATCTTAAATTGCTGTGTTTGTGGATACGCTGTGATTACAAAATTAGTAAGTAGGAACTAAAACCTTAGCTTTTCATAATGCTCCATGACCTAAAATGTACCTATCATTGAGTATTTTCAGAGAGCTGAGATTTTATCTTAAGAAAGGCTGTGATCAGAAATGTGAGGGTAAGTTGCCCTGGTGGGAAGCCAAGAGTGAGTTATACAGCACAGATTTTCTTGGAGAAGGTAGACCTTCTAAAACCTATAAGAAAGAAAGGCACAGAGCTGCACAAAAGGGAACTTATGTATATGTATGTACACACACACACACACACACACACACACACACACAGGGTCCAGCACAAATAAAGCCCCTGTTTTATGAGCTGGTAATCTATACCAAATCTTTTATTATAAAATCATAAGCATGTATGGTTATGATTTTGTAATAAAATCATAACTCAAGTTCGGGCATTACTTCTGTCGGACACTTTATATAAAACAAATCTCCTTGCTAGCATGCTTTTCTAATTACTAAATTCTCCTGTTGAGAATCAATCAACTTTGACAATCTAGTCTGATTCTTTCGCTAAAGGCTCGACATTGCTAAATAAATTGAACAGGAAATACATTAGAAAGCGAATCACACAAGGAGTCAGGAGACCTTGAGTTCATGGTCTACATAACTCTAAACAAGGAAATTGAAGTGGGCAAAATGAGTGAAATGTACCTGGTGATCTCTAAGCTTCCTCATGGATATGATTCACAGTTCTAGTTATCTCTTAACAAACAGAAATGAGACATACAGGAGAAATCTGAATACTACCCTGTAGTATACAATACAAAGTTTCATATATTTGCCACAAACGCTTATTGCAATAAAGGCTTTCTGAGTTCTATTTAAGAGGGGACTTATTTTCCTAAACCTGATTCTCTTCTTACCTGCCTTGTAATTCTCTCCCCCTTTATCTAGCTTCTAATCAAGATGACCTCTGGAAAACCAGAAAGCACCTCGGAAGTCAAGTAATGTTACTGGGGACACAATCTGGGACATAGGAGCCCAGGAAGATGACTTTCATGAGGTCTACAGCTCATTTGTGAAAATGTGAGATGGCTTTGCATTCCCAGTTCAAGCCTTTCTCTGACGGAAGTCATGCTGCCTCCCATCCCCGAAAAACCACTAGAAAATATCACTGTCCCCTGTAAGTAACACACCACTTACATCCCTGGAGAGAGTATGACTAAACAAGCAGCAGTCCTGTACCACAGGAAGATAGCTACTTGGACTCAGGAGTGATGAGCTGGCTGCTAGAGAAGCTGAAGTTTCTGTCCTGTTCGCATGGCTTTGTGAGGATCTATGGCGTACAGGGGAAATCCTGGCCAAGCTACCTCCAGGCACTGTTAGACCAGATCCAGGACTCCTTGCAGCTATGAAGTGTGTATCATGTTTATGTCCTGGGGTCTGTGGGATTGACCTGACTTCAGGTAGCTGTGAGTTCCTGAAGCTTCCGTAAAAAATAAGACTGTACAGATTTGAGCAAAGCATACTTAGCTATAATATTTCATTTTATACACGAGTATATATACAGAACTGGGTTGGATATTGGTAAAGTCTTTGTTAAGTTCTGAGGGGAAACATCACCGTGTTTAATTGAAAAGCATTCTCCATTCTTAATTGCAGCACTGGTTGGCATGACTGGCTGCCAGTTGGGGCATCTCTCTTTTTATTCTTTCAAATCAAAGCTGTTAATCAACTGCTGGACAGTTTCTATCAGTGTAATACTCCTTCCTTCAAGAACTGAGGAATTGTGTCAATTCAGTCGTTAAATCAAAGGATTATCATTTCTGAACAGCACGGCTTTCAGATTAGGAGTAAGCCAATTTACAAAAGAAAATGGGAAAAAAATAAGGAGCTTTGCATTCCTGACATCCTGGCCTGCAAGCAGCTCTCCTTTGAAATGGCAAGAAGAAACTGCTCTCAAAGACACTTTCTCATATCCTGCCAAGGATAGAGGGAACGTTTTTCAGGGGATGCTTGTCTGGTCTGACTAGGACTTGTTTCAGGGTGTGTCTTCATTCCTCCAAGAGGTCTGCCCTGGGCAAGACTGCATTCATTAGCAATTAAAAAAAAAATCCAGAGCTGGCAGCCTATGGGAGGTTTTTCTACACGGATGTGTCCCTCCCATGTGCTCTGGTCACAGACAGGACTGGGCTGGTAAGAGGGCCCGACGGATCCGTGCCAGGCCCAGCACAAGTCTCCCATTCTGACACGGAGTGCTGCCAAGGGGGAAGGAACCACATCCTTCCTCATCCTAAGTCCCCTTCTTAAATCAAGTAGTTGTTCAGACGGGGAAGCACAAGGGGGAGGGAGGAGGCGACATCACTAGTTGGTGTTGATTATAACAAGGGGAAACCTTTATTCCCAATATGAACTTTCTAAGTGAATTCAAGACATAATCTCAAGGCCGGAAAGACCGTCAAATGTCACTTTGACTCAAACTTCTTTTTCCAATGTTCACGTCTCCCTCATCCTTGCCAAGTGGATGCCCAGGCCCTCTTTAAATATCTTTAGAGATGGTGAGTTCATGAGCAATTTAGTTTTCATATGGCCCAATCTGTAATGAGTGTCTCATTAAGTTGAGCTGGACTCGGATCCTCCAGAATTTCTACCTACTTGTCCTCGTCGAGGTCTCTGGCACCATGTCTCTCTCTCTTCTCCACACCTTTGGGCATTTAACCCAGTGGTCCTGGTATTGGAAAGAAGCACTTGCATGGCCTCCTAGGTCTCACTTTCAAAAATAGGACAGTAGGCTTCCGGGAATTATTTGTTCCACTACTCACCTATCCACTCCTCAAAGCCGGAAAAGCATATACTCAGGGAATGAAAATGCCATTAAAAAAGAGGGAGAATTAGTATCAGCTCATTAAGATACACCCCATACTGTCTGGGCTTAAAAAAAAAAAATTCGAAAGGGAGAAAAGGAAGTGATATGAGCTCAGAATCTGCAATGATCAGTGGGCTAGCTCACCTGAGCTGGGTTTCTAGAAAATTGTTGAACAGATCAGTGTCATAACTAAACATCTGTGACTGGATGCTCATGTCTGTGTGTATGTGTCCACCAACCAAACGGGCCATGTACAGAAGGCACACCTCAGCAAAGTGCACAGTTTCACCATGACTTTGGAATCACACAGACCAGTCCTCAAGTCCTCCATAGCTATGCAAGCTTCTTACCTATGCTATGGCCCAGTTTCCTCATTGGTGGACAGGTCAGCAACATATTATACCTCATGGAACTGGGTATGAGGATTACATGACATAATTTTATAAAGCACCTAAGACAGAGTAAGCACTCAAATTTGTTAGCTCTTCTATTTTTTCATTGTTTGTTTGTTTTTTCCTTCTTGTTACTAGAACTCCAGCCTTTGCTTCTCCCAAACTTTTCTCACCATACAAATACAAAGAAGCAGAAACCTACATATATTTGGTAGGGAGAAATGAGGTCAGTTGTCATGTGGGAGAAGCAAAGCAGGAGAGGCAGCACACTGCAGTAGAAAGTTCACTGTACTAGCACTTGAGAGGCCAGCTGCAGACAAGTTTGCCTGGCTCTAAACAAGGCACACCCCCCTCTGGTCTCTGCAAAGTCAGGGGCTTAGCCTTTTGACCCTAACGATCTAGTAGTCTCAGAGAATCATTAAAGTACTGTTTAACGGCAGCTGGAAAGCTTGATTTTTATATGCCTTCTGCTCCCCTGAGCCATCTCTCTACAGCAATAACTGTAACAATCCTAGATGCCCCAAAGCACAGAAACTGAGGTTGTCACCCCAATTTAACATGCCACAGGCATCCCTCTAGGATGACAGAGCTCAGCAGGGGTGCATTGAATGGAGGTTAGAGCTTTTGTATTCACTTGTCATTGGCTGCTGAACTCTCAGGTGATATAGCACTGGGTGTTAAGTGTGTATTTTAAATAAGTCAAGACAAGTGAATGAGTTCTGCTGTGTTTTGACAGGTAGGAAGCCAGAGATAGGTTTTTTAAACATTTGGAAGCATGTGCTTGAAAGTGCTGACAGGGAAGACTTATGGAATGACCTAATTCAAAGATGTGTGGATCTCAAGGGAATGCTAAGGTACCCGCTCAGGTGTGATTTTGTAAAGGCTTTCCTCTTTACCCTGTGTTTGGTGCTCTGTACTGTAATGGAAGGCAGTAAAAAGTCCTGCAAGGAGGTGAGGAATCGAACAACTGTAACACTTGGGTTATGAGGAGTCTGCACTCTGGGTGGAAAGAGACCTTAAAGGTAACAAAGACCAAAATGCATGGATAGATTTAGAACAGCACACAGCATAACCAGATATGTGTCCCCAGAATATTATCAGGCAGTGGTAAGTAGAGTGAAATGAAGGGACAAGTGACAGAAAGGGGTCCACTGAATCTATACTACAGCAGTGAGCACTCTTGAATCATTAAAGGATAAGTGGCCACTTGATGGTTATCACAACCCTGTGCTTCAGTTTTCCCACTTATATTAATTCGGACCAAGCTGACCTTGCAGAGTCATTGTCAAACCAAATGAGATAATGAACATGCATGTAAGCAGTTTGCCAATTGTTAGGATGCACATAAGGAGGCGAATACTAATATTACCACTCATTAAAGCCAAAAGCCATTATTTTACTAAGTGAAGTAAGTAATATTTATTTTTAAAGGACCTTCCTCTCAAAATGATAGTGACATGGTTGCATAAGCCAATTTCACGTCAGTTGATGTTCCAATTGCAGGTACACTTTCTATTGTTCTTCACATACTGGAGGCAGAATCATCAGGTAATTTTAAAGAACTGATATCGAGACATGCCATAATGGTGCTATAGTTGACAATATTAACCAGAGGTCAAATCACCTTACCTTGCAATGTATACCAAGACTTTTAATTCCTAGGATAATCCTGAACAACTTCTTATAAAGACTCTGAGTCACCTCTTTTGGTGAGAACAGAAGAGAGCTCCAGGAATGCAAATTTTCTTGCCCAGATTATTATAACAGAATTATCATTAATTGCCCCACATATCCCATTTCTGAGCTCCAATACTTTGACTCCCAGTGCAAGGTCTGTCTAACATACAGATTTGATAATGCCTCTCTCTTACTCAAGGATATCCAGGGCTTCTCCTTGCCTTAAAGCAGTGGTTCTCAACCTTCCTAATGCCGTGACCCTTTAATACAGCTCCTCATGGTGTGGTGACCCCCATAAAATTATTTTCATTGCTACTTCATAACTGTAATGTTGCTACTGTTATGAATCGTCATGTAAATATCTGATATGTGTTTTCCGATGGTCTTAGGTGACCCCTGTGAAAGGGTCATTCGACCCCCCAAAGGGGTCGCAACCCACAGGTTGGGAACTGCTGCCTTAAAGGATTAAGTGCAAATGCCTCCTCTGGTATCTAAGGTCTTCAACAGCATAGCCTCAGCTCATATACCATCCCCCAGTCAAATTAGGCTCTCCCAGAGCAAGACAAAGGCTTTCCTCTTTCATTTTATGTTTTCATCCTATCCCCTTTATTTTGGGGTGTCACCTGTGGTTTTTAATTGTATCAACTTAAAGTGGAAGTGTTTCCCAGAATTCCCTTTCTTGTATGATTCCTAGTTAGCACTACCCACAGGGAAATCTGCATGAGTTGGATGGGCTAAGTGAAGCAACAGTCATTGCTTTGGGAAGGTCCTTCTGGTCTCCTGGGGACTGCTGTAGCTCACATACGTTGTTGCTGAGCTGGAGGCTCGCCGCTTAGATGGGACCCTCAGCTCCACCCACAGCCCTTCAGCTCCCTTCAATTTCTCCACATCTGATGCCAGGCAGGTATGACCCCCACAACAAAGTGCCCCAGCTCCTCCTGCAGGTCTCCCTCACCATAGGGACTGCATACAGGGAGACAGTCAAGGTTGAGGCTTATCCTCCTGGGTTCCACATTCCTTTCTACCACTTGACACCCAGCTTTTCTTGCTGCCCGCCTGCCTACCACCAGCAGAGGAAACGGTCTTCCACAGATTCCTTCACCAGCTCCCTCTCAGGGTCGTTGGTTAGTGACTTTTACCTGATCTCCCAACTGTCCCCTTTGGGGGCTTTAATTGCCCCCTAAAAGTTTCTCCATTAGATTATAGATCTAATCTCTATGATAAATCCCAAATTCCTTATCATTAATTCATCTAATTTCTGCAATTCTGGTCAGACCCTCACTCATATACCACTCCTCCCCACCAAGCTCCCTCTGTGCAAAACCTGCCCATCTCTTCCGGACTCACTACCAAAGCCTCTTCCTCCTAGACCTTCTGCCTGAGTGACATAGTAGTCTTCGATCTGAAACACCAAAACATTTTACCATAAATCTTTTAAAAGTTATGCCGTACTTACACTATTCCAAATGTTATACAAGTTGTACCAAAAACCTCTGTGCCTAGCTTATCTTTCACAATGATTTATAAATTCTTACACTTCAAGGGCTGTGTTTATGTGATTATATTTTAATCTCCATTTCTCACCAGTGTCTTTCCCATAGGAAGTTCTCAGAAAATGCTTAGCATCCAAAAGAGTCAATGAACTATCCATGCCACCACTCCCTTTTCAATAACACAGGTCACTGAAACCCAGCATCACTGTGTGAGCATATATAGTCTCACTTACAGGAGACTATTTGTATAGTCACTTTACCTTTCCATTTCACTCCCTCAAAAAAAAAAAGATCCACTTTAGTTCAAATTCAACACTGTTTCTTCTTATCACACATATTTCTAACAAAACTCGTTAGCTACCTCCCTTGTCAATAGTAAAGCAGAAACAGCTAAATGGATGGGGAATGGAGAGAATATTGCTAGTGCAAGTCATGCTGAAAGCAAAAAGAAAGAGCAGGCAATGAAAGAGAGAGAAGATGGGAGATTTATGAAAATCGGGTTACACAAATTTAAATGTATACCAGTCACGGGCCATTTAGTATATAGGTAAATGATCTCACCTCAATAAATTCTAAAGGAATTACAGTCCACTCCAATAAACTGTCCTGAGTCACCAAGATTAAGTAATGCTGCATATTTCAAAATAATCTCCTTCTTAAATTATTTTAAAATAAAAATTCAGAAAGTTACATACAAAATGTTACCATTTAGGGGTTCCCTGGTGGTGTAGTGGCTAGGCTTCAGTGCTCTCAACACTGTGGCCTGGGTTCGATTCCCCGCCAGGGAATCACCTCCCCCCAAAAATGTTTTTATCATGCATTCTTTCACCAAGCACGTAGTGAGTGCCAGCTGTAACTCACGTACTGTTCTCATGTGTGTGTGTACGCGTGTGTGTGCATGTGTGTTGTGTAGTTCTTTCCTCAAAGGAAATTATCAGACTTGGGAGATGGGGCAGGATAAAAGTGAAACCTTTTCAATATCCAAAGAAAAATAAAAGGTCATTGCAAATCAGCACCACATTAGCTTACTACAAAGAAGCAAACACATGCAACCAACACATGGGGCTCAACTCATTGTTACAGCTTCTTTTAGGGTAAATTAAACTGTCAACTAGAATGAAGCTTCTTGCCTTCCCCACACAACCTTTGCCTTATTTCTCTGCCAAACATCTCTTCACGGCAGGGAAGTCCCCTAGAGATTCCAAAGGTGTTCCAACCTTGCACAATTTGCTTTGGAAGAAAAATGTGGCAAAACACTGGTAGGAAATATTGATTTTATTATCATAGCCCCTCCATACACACATGGAGGCAACTATGGCACTTTCAAATTTTGGTTACAACTAAAATTTAAAATCCATATAGGATTGCAATAAGAAATGAATGAGATCATGAAAATAAAGCACACATGGAGCACTGGATCAATATTAGTGATTGTGATTAGCAAGAGGTCCTAAACTTCTAGCAAGCACTGTAAATTAGCTTCATTAATTGTTATCCGGGGGCAAAATGTAAGTGTTCTCCTGTTTTTCCCTGGTCATCTAGAATGCTTCGAGACCATCAGTGGAATGCAAAGTAACTTTCCAGCAAGCCAAGCCCTGCTGGTGAGAAGAGTGAGCAGTGTCAGTACCTGACATACCCACAGGTACTTCGGATGTTTGAAAGAGAGAAACAGGGCTGTCCCACAGCACCTTTGCTCCCTTGTAGTTCTAGGGTATTGGCCCTTCAACCTCCAGAAGTGCCCTGCCGAGGGCAAGGTCCCAGAATGCATCCTGGCACAAAATTAACATCGCTGATTATATGATTGAATCTTTGATTTTGATTTGTAAAGTTAATAAAACAAGCAGAACGGAAAGATTGCTTGAGTAGGTAAGTGTAAGCATATTTGAGGAGGTTATTTTAGTTAAAAAAATAATGAAAAATAGCTCACTAATGATGTTGCAAGCACTGTGCTGAGCACTTTATATACATACTTAATCCTAACAACAGTTTTGGCCTCGTGCCAACAACACAGATGACAAAACAGGTTTAGAGATCTTGAGTAATTTTACTAGTGATATATCCCAGAGGCAAGAAGCAGCATCACCCTGCCCAGGTTGTCTCAGTCTCAAACTCATCTTTTTACAAGTATATGTTCATGAAATGATACAATTTGAAAGAAGAGGTCATGCATCCATTCACTGATTCAATACACTTATTTAACTACTTCTTCATATGAGGCACTGTGAAATAGGTTAAATAGACAGGAATAAAATATTCAGAGTTACTTCTTACAAGCAAAGAATAAAATGGTATAATGGTTAAAGTTGCCCAACTTCAAATATTGACTCCACCACTCACTAATTCTGTGGCCTTGGGCCTCAGTTTTCTTTTCTGTAAAGTGATGATTATAGTACCTGCCTTATAGATTTATTCTGAGATTTCAATAAGCTAATATTTGTAAAGCACTTGAAAGATACCTGGCACATATTAAAAGCCACCTCTAGCTCATTTCAAAAGTTATGTGTGAGACTATATATGCATGTGTCAGTAAAGACTTCATGGAGGAGTTCTTCTTAAAGAGTTAGATACCAGTTAGACTCATAGAGCCAGAAAGAAAAAAGTGATCTGGTACAGAATTAAATTTGACTTTCACATGCTCACTCTTCAGTAGAGCACAGTACAGAAAGTGGTACCTCAAACCTTATAAGGAAACAGCTCTAGGTCCAATGTTTCGGGGCACTGATTCCATAAAACACCAATACAAGAGCTGCAAAATTTCCAGCTGAATTGCATCAAGCAACAGCAAATGCACACAGTTCCATCCATTACCTAGTGCATTTGGAAAAAAGAATGAAATCATTTGAGAGAAGGGAAAAGAATCTGGTTTTACCTATTTTACCTTTTTATTTTTCGAGACATTCTAATGAGAAAGAAAGCCTATGAATGACAGATACATCCATGAAACTGAGCTGTCTTTCTTGGCTGTTCTTAGGAGCCTATATGAGATTAGAGTAGTTTCTTGCCTCATCTTATAAATAAATTCTTCTACTTTTCCTGCACTCTTAGTATGAGGTTCCAAATATACCAAACCTGATCACCATCCTACTTCAATCCTTTCAGGGACTTCCTGCTGCTTTTTGCAGAAATCCAAACTTGTCACCATGGCCTCCAAGGCCAGTTTAATCTAGCCCCAGCTCTTCTTAGGACTTTATTTCCAGCTTTTCTCTCCCTCTCACCTGGCTCCTACCACCTCAGCCATGATCTTGGACCCACCCTAGTGCCTTCTCAGGCAAAAGTCACCTTTGCAGAGGTGCCATCCCTGACTACTCTACTTAAAAACCATCAATCCTTCTCATCCTTCCAACCTTGTTATTGTTATTGCTTTAGTCTCCACCTCTTATTTCGTATCCTGAAATCACTTGTATTTCTTCAGTTTACTTGTCTGTTGTCTATTAACTCATGTTTTCCTTTTAGTCTGTCTCTCAAAGTATCCTTATAGCAATGCTAACAGCAAGGAATCACTTTAACACCATTGCTTCCCAAGGCAATTTGGACAACTTCTAAATATAAACACACACACACACATACATACATTCTTTTATTTCAATATTCTAAATATATGTCTAATATTCTAAATACATATGGACACATATATGTATATATGTATGTGTATAAGTATATATGTGTATATGTGTGTGTGTGTGTGTATATATATATATATATATATATATATATATAACATGTCTTTATTTCAATATTATATGTATAATTTTTCCCCTTGTCCAGGTCCATCTACTTCATTCTACTCATTAGAAAAAAAATACTACTACTAACATCTATTTATACATTTATTTATTTATCATTTACTCATGATTAGGTGGCTGAAATTTACAAGGCACTCTTTTAGGCATCTGGCATACAGTGGTGAACAAAACAAAGGTCCCTGTCCTTGTGGCTTTTATATTCTAACGTGGTGAACCCAACAATAAACAAAAGATAGTCTAAATAAATAAATAAATAAAGTAGTATGTGGAAGCTAATAAGGTGACAACTACAATGAGAAAAAGAAAAAGTATAGCAGGGGAGGTGAGATTAGGAATGGCAGGCATGGAGATGGGGAGCAGAATGTGAGGCAATATTATGTGAAGCAATCGAAACAGCCTGCACTAAAAGACACTGAGCAAAGGTGTCACGGAGACGAGGGAGCTAGCCACATAGTTGTTAGAGAGATTGGGACACAGGAAGCAGAATGCATCACAGGAGGCCTTGAAAGGCATTTTAAACACTAGTTTATGCACTGATGAAGTAATGTGTGGTTACTTTGGCCAGTCACTGTTCCGGGCACTTCATATGTATTAAGTTATTTTGTTCTCACGACAACGACCCAATGAATTATGTATCCTATTTACCTCATTTTACACAGAGAAATTAAATAACTTGTTCAGGATTACACAGATAGAGTCAGAACTTGAACCTATGTAAAAAGACTCTAGACCCCTTACTACATACTACCTATCAGTCTAGAAAATTCTAATCCAGTGATTCTCATATGGCAGTACAAAGGTCCTAGATACCTGCTTCTTTCACAAATTATCCAGAGGATTTGGATGCAGATGGACCACTCACCACAATTTATCACTGGTCTAATTCCTCCCCACATGAAAGCTTTCTAGATATTTTGAAGATAAACATCACTTTCATTCATTCCTTATCTTTTACCATTCACATTGTCTTTCAAACTGCAAAAAGATTTCTTTGGATCAGCTGAGGCATCTACGTCATACACGCCCCCTCTCCACCTGAGTTGCATCAAATTGGTGAGGCTTTGGAGTATAAACAGTGTGCTAAATGAAGAGGAAGGAAGGAATATTTAGTGTATGGCTTTAGGTGCCAGATATTAAGTGCTAGGAACTTAATATAGTTATCTTACTTTCACCTCTCTAATATATAGAAATATATAGATATATATTAATAGATGATATAGGTATAGATGATATATATACATGTGTGTATAGATTATATATATGTGTGATAATTTATCCAGAGGATAGCTAGAGCATGCTTATTACCATTTACAGATGAGGAAACTAAGCGTGGACCTGCTAAGCAAGCCATATCTAGGACTGAAACCCAGCTCTAACTCCAAAGACAGCCAGTTTTTCCCTGCCCACTCTATTCATTCAGTCCCCAGTGACCACCATTACCTTTTTCCATAATTGAAAAACCAAAGTCTAATTTTCCAGAAAAGTGCCATTTAGTGTGTATTACCACTCTCAAGTGTCCATCATTTCTGTAAGTTGAAAGAACTCCTATATTTATTCTGATAAGAGCCAAGCTTCTTTTATGGGTACTCAATTAGCTCAAAAGAAGAAAACAGAAAATATGCACCCATAATGCTAAAATTGGCATGAAAGTCAAATATTTTATCCCTTTATTTCTTTGTAGATTACAGTGATTAATGGTGATAGAAAACTTGCTTTATATTAAAAGACTCTTTTCTTTTTCCAAACAATAAATGTCATTGTACCTCACTCAGCCATCTATTTTCTGTCCCCACCCCCAAACCTGGCTCCTAAGTGGGGCACACAGCTTCTCTGTCATGGGAATGTGACAAATCACATCCTGAAGGACATAAGAGGTGTTCTTATAGATGTGACGCCTATTGTGCGACCCAAGGAGGCTGCCAGCCATCTGAGACTTAGGATGCGCCACGGGCCATGATGTGCGGATGTCTGCATTGGAAAGAACAGTATAGCTCTGCTCTTAGCTTTCATGGCATCTCCTGAGTCGTTACTCTACAGGCACAGATTCATAGAACCCTGTAGTTTAGAGAAAACCTGTCAAAATTCCTCGTTTTAGAGGTGCGAAAGAGGCCTCTTAGAGAAGGAAAAGAACTAGCCCAGTACTGGGGCTGATGGATTGAGGGGCAAAACATAATCTTGGGGTTAGAAAGCTAGGGTCCAAGTAGCAGCTCTACTATTTACTGGCCTTGTGGCCATAGCAAATATTTAGTCTCTCAGATTCAGGAGATAAAATGTGGTTGACAGTATTTGCCTTGATTACCTCAGAATTATTGCAACACACACACACACACACACACACACACACACACACATTCATATGTGGGTGTAGGTGTGTACATAATAACAAGCATATTGAGGGCTTAAAGTTCTACATAAACAAAAACAAAAACTGTTACTGTTTTAACCTAGGTCTTCTACGTTCTAATCCAATAGCGCTTGAGGATGCAGCTGAATATCATTGCAATTGTCAATCATAATAAAGTTTAAAATCCCTCTGTACCAGATATATGATCGACACCTACCAAAATGTTATGGCATATGATCGACACCTACCAAAAGCATGATAAAATGGGTTTTGTTATCCCCTTTCACAAAGAGTGAAAATGAAATGAAGACAGACCAATTAAATTGTTCAAAGTCAAGCCGGGGAGGTCTAGTCTGATGCCAAAGCCCATGATGTTACACAGTCACAATTTCAAGTCACCATAGCATTTAACCACAATTGGCTTAAGAAACTATGTTATCTATGAAAATAACATCTTCAGGTATCAGAGTTTATAAAATGACCGGTCCTCTTTTCTGCTGCCTTTGGCACTGATGGGGAAAGAAGGAAGCCTGTATAATCATAAGAACTTATGTGTCAGACAGGTAGAAACCACAGGCATCTCCTGGATAAAACTAGACATAAAAAGTCGCCTGTCCTTAAGTCCAACTAAATATCAAATAGTAACTGGACTGATGTGAATGCTTTATTGCTTTTAGAAATCTTGAAATCAAAGCTCATTGCAGATTCTTACTTCCCTGAAAACTTCTGCTTTCCTTCAGGTAATTTACTTAGGACACTTGCTACTGGCCTTGCTGTCAATATATGCAAGTATGCCCTTCAGTGTCATCCTTCACTGTGGGTGCTGCAAATCTCCCTGTATAATTAGGATAGAAATGTCTTTTTCTACCACTGAGCCAGTGATGTCCAACCTTGTTAGAGTCTGTTACTCATTATTATTTGTCTGAGTTTGTGACCATCAAATTAAAGAAAATTGAACTTACATTATTAGGCTGTAGAAACAGCCTTTGAGATGATTAATGAAATAAAAAATTTGAGAAAACTGGAAAGCCAGTGCTTGGCCTACCTGAGAATGCATGAATCCATCATCCATTCAACTCTTCATCTTTTGTGTACAAGGCACTGTGCTAGGCACAGGGCAGGATAAATCATGCCTTTGGTGGCTTAAGTGCTAATTAGGGACTTGGAGAAGAACACTAAGGGACAAATCAATGGCTCACATATGAGAGGTACTCAAAAAAAACTGGATTTACCTCCTAGAGTGCAGGCCCCTTGTAGTACAGACTTCCCCCTATCTAAGGAAGTGTCCTAGGAGCCCATCTGCATCAGTGTACCACCGGCATTGTTGTGAGAGGCTACGTTCAGCTTCAGTGTGAATTTTCTTTTTTGGAGACTCTTTCTACGAGTTTGCCCATTTCATGACTGATGATACACATGCACAATGTATGGTATGGCAATGTGCCTGCTGACACTGTGCTAAGTGTTCAGCAGTTTTTGACAAAACAAACAAACAAACAAACAAACAAACAAAACAAAACAAACAAAAAACAGCATGCCCCCCATGCCCCATCTGCCCTTTCACCCAATGTCACCCCCAGTGACTTTTGTTTCCCCAGGTGAAAAAAGTAAAAGTCCTCAAAGAGAAACGTTTTGCCAACGTGGAAGAGATGAAACAAAAAAACAACAGAAGCACTAAAAGGCATCAAAATTCACAAGTCCAAACACTGTTTAGAGCAGTGGAAAAAGCATCTCGAGGCGTTTATTGCATCAGAGAAGCTTAAACATGTAAGAATAAATACACAGTTTTTTATAATTCTGGGAGTTTTCGGGTCCCTTCTTGTATGTACATATATACACACATATAGGAGAGTTTTTATACCTAAATGAAATGACAGATGCACATGCACCAATGAATGCTGACTTTCCTGGCCCTCCTCTTTTTAATGAGAAAAATGACCTCTTGGCATAAAATAATAAGGACATTTTCTCTTTATCCCTCTTTCCCCTTTTAGCCTTGGCTTACATAAAGAGATACAGTGATAGAATTTCAAAGTTGAAAGGAATCTTACAGAAAAATAACAAAGTATCATAGCAGAAGATCCTTACAGTTCATCTAGTCCAGCTGCCTTACATGTTAGGCCCAAAAGTAGAGACTCCCTAGTCTCAGGCAAGGTAATATAACATCAGGGTTACAACGGCAGGATGAGGATGGGGTGCATCATCAGTCCTCGTCCAGGTCCTCACTTGTAGGTCAGCAGCTGAAAAATTTCAGCTCTTTCTTTTTTTGTTTTTAAATTCATTTTATTGTTAGACTTATTGGGGTGACATCTGTTAGCAAGGATTACATAGGTTTCAGGCATACAATTCTACAGTGCATTGTCAACTTGATGTATAATACTCAGCTCTTTCTTAGCTCTAAAATGAAATGCATGGGTGAGCCTCATGGTGGGTACTTGCTTTGTGCTGTATGACACAGTTCCTGATACCTACACTCACTGGGCCTCAGCTGTCTCACAAAATACACAGGATGATTGCCAGGAATGAACAAGATGAAAAACTCAGTTCAAGCCGTGATGGAGTTCAATAAAGGGTAGCTGTTAAACTTTGGTTTTCACAAATTAACAGACCAGTAAATTGAAGGCATTGATAGCAGAAGAAAAAAATCTATGCTTATTAAATGCTTCCTATGAATAAGGTGCTGAGATGAGGACTCAAGCTTCTAAGTGAGCATCAGTGTTCGTTCTTGTTTCCTCACTGAAGAAACTAAGGCTTGTCTCACCACAGTAACTTGCCTCAGGTACCTGCTAGACTCTAAAACTCCGCACTGCCTCAGCTGGAGCTAGTCGGAATAAAGTCAGGCTAGAAGAAGGTCTCCTAACAACCCCTTCAGGGTAAACCAAGCACTCTCATTTTTTAAATAGGAAAAAAAAAAAAAAAAAAAAAAAGAACTTAGCAACAGTAGCTAACCTGAATTAATCCCCCAAAATATCAGATACCAAATGTTCTGTAACCTTCCTATTTGTTGGGGTTTTCATTTCTCCTCCAGAACAATTTCCAAAATGGGCAAAAAAGCACAGTAGGTGGCTCTCTTTAATATTTCACAGGCAAGGTGACAGTGACTCACCAGATCCTACATCTGTGTCACCAGCAAAAGCCTCAGAAAGTTGAGCAACAAATGAAACTGTGTGTTATATTCGAGATAACCTTTACTTTTATATTTTTAATTTTTGCCTTCTCCTCTGACTTCCTCCAGCCACATTCTGCTTTTCTAACTGTGGCAGGTAAGATAACGCTAACTGCCTACCTTTTAGCAAAAGCAAACATATGCTCCCAAATGCCAAAAGGAGCAAATTGTTTCCCCCAGAACTGCATTTGCAAGCCTGCCTGCTTGGTGCAAAGCCGAGAAACTTGAAGGCCTACAGGGAGTCTCGGTGGATAAATGGCCCCATTGCCTGGGCTGGAAACAGAGCTGTTCATTTTTCTACATAAGCCTGCAGCCATCAGTTTCCACAGGGAGGACGGGAACTCCAGACCAGTGATCGGCACCGCCAGCAAGCACCGGTCTTTCCTGCAAATGCTGTCTCTGCATATTGCTCTCTCTATTCCAACTGTTACCCACAGAATTGGCAAAAGAAGTGAAAAAATGCTACCATCACTCATGATATTTGTTCCTCAATCTTCTTACCACCTTGTGAATTAGGAGAAGAATAGGAGAGGGAAGAAACTACTCAAAACAGGAAGAAAAACATGACATAATTCTGAATTTTATGTCTTCATACTACCCTACCTACAAGGAATTGAAGGTGCATTACATCAAACACAGGAAAATAGGAAGGCTGCTTAGACATCTTGGCTTTAAAACTTCCTCTCTTAAGAGTTCGCCTTGCTAACCCCATAAGAGGATGTTCAAGGATTGTTCCCTTAGCAAGAAAATATCCTCTCTGAGGCAGAAAGAATACCCTGCAATTACCAGCCAAATAAGGTCAAACTATCTACTGACGTAAATTGCTAAAATGTCATTGGAGAGGCCACAGGATATGACAAGAAAAGCCTTTAACTAGAAATCAAAATGTGAGAACTGTATTTCCAGGACTGAGGTTTCATAACCACATGGCTCTCGGCAAGCTCTCATTTATCTGAACCTCATTAAGTTTCCTCCTCAACAAATTGAGACCACCTAAGAAGGGATATCATTTAATGAGCATTTACTTACTACATGCACTTTATATTATTACACTTCATTTAATCCTCACACAAATCCTTGGAGGTCAGCTTTTTTTTTTCTTTTAGAATTGGATAAAGTACACACCCTAAATGGTGGAATAAATGGTTCAGTATTACCTGCCTACATAGGAATGAAAACTGAAGTTTGAACTGGACCACAAAACCCGGGCTCTGTCCACTATGAATATGCCTGCCATATCTTCCTTCTCTCAGGGCTATTACAAGTAACAAGGAAGATAATATATATGAAACACACTTTGGAAATGTTAAATGAATATATGATTGTGGTAACAAACTTCTAGATAAGGAAGAAACGTATAATTGGGAATCCTTTCTTTAAAGAACCAGAACCAAAAGGAGTTAGCTTCTAATTTCCCTTCCATCCCCTTGTTCTGACCTGACTTTGAACATTTTCCTTTTCCTCACAAGTCCCCAGTCTCTCAGGCACACATTCAGATGTGTCCTGGCCAGCTCATCACAATGCATGCACACGGAACAGGCTGACAGAAGCAGGTGATCCCATTGTCTACGAATGTGTGGTGCGGGAGGTCCCTATACAGGGGCACTGCCAAGCTCTTCCCTTCCCTCAGTATGTACCACACTTCCTCCAATGCACTCATCAATACCACAGGCAAATGCAAGGGACTGTGAAGCAGGGGGCCAACTACGAATGCTGGATACTCAATTAAGGGACATATGGTATGGCCGAGAAATAGAAGTAAATGATTGTATGAAATCCATCAGAATGTAACCAATTATCATGGGCATGGTGGGGACAATATTTCATTTTAAAACAAAGGAAGATGACTGTAGGCATGTGTGGATGTTTGTATTTAAATAAGGTAAGTTTGTATCCAGAAAAGACTGAATTTAGCAGCACCACCGTACGATCCAAAAGAAATTCATGAGAATGTTGTTGCTTCCCTATACTAACAAAAGATATGAAGTTGCTTGTTTGACTTAAGGCAGCACAAATAAAAGCCTTTACAACAGCCTGTCTCATGGATGGAACTTTCAACATCTCCTCTTGTCTTCGTAACTCTCATCAAATTCAGGACTCCCGTGTCAATAAAGAATGCCTCAAGTCAGAGCTTCACCGATCTGAGGCTCGGCCTAAAAACTAGTAGGGATTGGCATCACTGAGAAACATTAATTTTATATTCCATTTCAAGCATTCACAATCAAAGTCACATACAGATAGCATTCTGAAAACACCATTAAAGAGCTGTTCAAAGTCCAAAGAAAACACAACACTCCAGATTTTTAAGAAAGTCACTCTGAGATTGTATGAAATGACCTTTGTGAAAACCCATTTTGTCTGCAAGGTTATTATATAACAATATTTACAATAGTTACCATCAATCTCAATGTAACCGGTGGCGGGCCAGGCACTGTGCTAAACATGTTATTTGAATTGTCCCATTTCATTCTCCCAACTATCCTCAGGGTTTACAGTCTGCCTTATAATCTCCATGTTGCAGTTGAAAAAAAAAATACTGAGTATCAGAAAGATTGGGTAACTTGCCCAAGTTCACACATCTAATAGGGGCAGAGCTGGAGTCAAAAGCAGATGAATTCTTTTCACCCATAGCTAACCGGAGGATCCGTGGAGCAGAGCGGCGAGGGCTTTGAGAGGCGCTGTGGTTCGCAATTTCACAACCAGCGGGTGGAGGGAAAACATGCTGCGGGGCGGAGGGAAGAGCGGCTGGGGACCGGCTCTTAAAGGAAACGGCAGAAGTTTGCTTTTATGTTTGTGATTTTTCTCTTTCACGCAGCGTCCTTGTTCTCCCCCAGGACTCGGAAGTGAGAAGAGTTATGCTTCCATGAAGTCGCTGTTCCTAAGTAAGGGGCCTCCTAGACCCCACAGAAGCACCAGCTCCGCTTCCTCCCGGGGCTGGAGAGAGAACTGTGAGAACCGTGCGAAGTCACCGGCGCCCGGGAGTCCCTCACCTCTCCACCGACGCCGCCAAGAACCGGACAGACACCCTCGGAAGGGGCATCTTTCTGAGAAAGCAGGTCAGGGGTGGAGGGAGCGAAATTGCAAGCAGCCTTTACTCAGGCTGTCACAGCCCCAGGCTGGTAGCGACGGGATAAGGCTGGGACACACGGCCCTCTTCTATCCTCACTGCTCACAGCAGCGCTCGGGAGAAACCCAGGCGAGGTGTGCCCGGGATCTTCCCTGGTACACCTTAGGGCTGGCAGTGGGGTGCGGCACGACGCAGCCGTCCCACAACTGCCTCACTGAAATCCCTACAAAGCAAAGATGGGGCTCTGGACAGTTGGGTCTGAGTCCTGGCCCCAGCTGTGTGATCTATACCAGGCGCTGCTTCTCTCTGTGCCTCAGTTTGCCCTTCTGGAAAAGGAAAAAGAGGGTCGACCGCGAAGATTTGTACGAATCCTTCTGCCTTGAGATCCTGTGGATCTGCTATTCCTTCATGCACAGAGCGAGACTCACCTTTCTTGGGAAGGCACAGCCGGCGCGGCGACGAAGGATACAGGCTTCCCCAGCACCGTGCCTTTCCGTGCGTCTAGCCACCGCAGCGTCCCGGGGACCCCGATCCAGCCAGTCTTCCCTCAGCGAGCCTCTTACTTTCCACCGCACTTTCTTTTTTCCCCCTTTGGGGCTCCTCCCCCGTCGTGGCGCGATTGGCCACCGCCGCGCGGCTT